>JAIUJO010000690.1:12500-175000 GCA_023846275.1 Vanilla planifolia
TCTTCCTCTTCTTCTTCTTCTTCTTCTTGTTCTTCAGCATCTACTTCTTCTTCTTCTTCTTCATCTACTTCTTCTTCTTCTTCTTCTTCTTCATCTTCTTCATCATCATCATCATCATCATCATCATCGTCTTCTCCTTCTTCTTCTTCTTCGTCTTCTTCTTCTTCTTCTTCTTCTTCCTCTTCTTCTAATACTTCTCCATCTTCATCTTCTTCTTCTTCTTCCTTTTCTTCTTCATCTTCTTCATCTTTTTCTTCTTCTTCTTCCTCTTTTTCTTCTTCTTCATCATCTTCTTCTTCTTCTTCTTCTTCTTCTTCATCATCTTCTTCTCCTTCTTCTTATTCTTCTTCTTTTCCTTTTTCTTCCTCTTCTTCCTCTTCTTCTTCTTCTTCTTCTTCTTCTTCATCATCATCATCATCATCATCATCATCGTCTTCTTCTTCTTATTCTTTTGCTTCTTCTTCTTTTTCTTCTTCTTCTTTCTCTTCCTTTTCTTCTTCTTCTTCTTCTACTACTACTACTACTAATATTTCTTCTTCTTCTTCTTCTTCCTCCTCCTCCTATTCATCTTCTTCTTCTTCTTTATCATAATCATCATCATCTTCTTCTTCTTCTTCTTCTTATTCTTCATCATCATCATCACCATCATCATCATGTTGTTATTATTATTATTTTTACTATTATTGTTATTGTTATTATTATTATTATTATTATTATTATTATTGTTCTTGTTCTTCTTCTTATCTTTCCTCTTCTTCTTCCTCCACTTCTTCTCCCTCTTCTTCTTCATCATCTTCTTCTTCTTCTTCTACTTCTTCTTTTTGCTCTTCTTCTTCTTCTTCTTCTACTTTTATATCTTTTTCTTCTTTTTATTTTTCTTCTTCTACTTCTTCGTCCTTTTCTTCTTCTTCAAGTTCTATTTTTCATCTGCTTCTTCTACTTCTTCTTCTTCTGCTACTTCTTCTTCTTCTTCTTCTTCTTCTACTTCTTCTTCTTCTTCTTCTTCTTCTTCTTCTTCTCCTTATTATTACTATTATTATTATTATTATTATTATTATTATTATTATTCTACCTCATCTTTTTCTTCTTGTTTTTCATCTTTTTCGTATTATTTTTGCAATTAATATTCTTACTACTATTATTATTAATTTTATTATTATTTTCTTAATCTACTTTTTCTTCTTCTTTTTCTTCTTCGTCTTCATCTTCCTCTTCTTCTTCATCATCATCATCTTCTTCTTCCTCTTCCTCTTCTTCTTCTTCTTCTACTTCTTCTTCATCTTCTTCTTCTTCTTCTTCTTCTTCTTCTTCTTCGTCTTCTTCTCCTTCTATTTCTTCTTGTTGGTCGTCTTCTTCTTCTTCTTCTTCTTCATCTTTTTCTTATTCTTCTTCTTCTTCTACTTCTACTTCATCATCATCATCATCATCATCATCTTCTTCTTCTTCTTCTTTTTCTTCTTATTCTTCATCTTCTTCTTCTATTTCTTCTTCTTCTTCTTCTTCTTCTTCCTCTTCTTCTTATTCTTCTTCTTCTTCTTCTTTTTCTTCATCTTTCTTTTGTTCTTCCTGTTCTTCTTCTTCTTCCCCTTCTTTTTCTTCTTCTTCCTCTTCTTCTTCTTCTTCTCCTTATTTTTCTTATCCTTATTCTTCTTCTTCTTCTTCTTTCTCTTCCTCTTCTTCTTCTTCATCCTCTTCCCTTTCTTCTTCTTCTTCTTCTTATTCTTCTTCTTCTTCTTCTTCTCCTCCTTCTTATTCTTCTTCTTCTTCTTCTTTTGCTTCTTCTTTTGCTTCTTCTTCCACTTCTTAATCTTCTTCGTATTCTTCTTCTTCATCTGCTTCTTCCTATTCTTCTTTTTCTTTTGCTTTTTCTTATTCATCTTCTACTTCTTCTTCTTCTTCTTCTTCATTGTGTTCTTCTTCTTCCTCTTCTTTTTCTTCTTCTTCTTCCAATTCGTCATCTTCTTCTACTTCTTCTACCTCTTCCTCTTCTTCTTCTTGTTCACCTTCTTGTTCACCTTCTTCTTCATCGTCATCATCATTATCATAATATTCTTCTTCTTCTTCATCTTCTTCATCTTTGTCTTCTTCTACTTCTACTTCTTCATTCTCTATTTCTTCTTCTTCTTGCACTTCTTCTTTTTCTTCTTCTTCTTCTTCTTCTCTTCTTCTTCCCCTTATTCTTCTTCGTATTCTTCCTCTTCTTCTTCTCCTTCTTCTTCTTCTTCTTCTTCTACTACTACTACTACAACTACTTCTTCTTCTTCTTCCTCTTCTTCATCATCATCATCATCATCTTCTTCTTGTTCTTCTTCTTCTTCTTCTTTTACTTTTTCTTCACATTCTTCTTCTTCAACTTCTTCTTCTTCTTCTTTTTCTTCTTCTTCTTCATTCTCTTCTTCTTCCTCTTCTTCTTGTTCGTCATCTTCTTCTTCTTCTTCTTCTTCATTTTTATCATTTTTTCCTTCGTCTTCTTCTTCTTCTTCTTCTTGTTCAACTTGCTCTTCCTCTTTTTCATCTTCCTCTTCTTCTTCTTCTTCATCATCATCTTCTTCTTCATATTATTATTATTTCATATATTATTATTATTATTGTTATTATAATAATTATTATTAGTCTTGTTCTTGTTTTTCTTCTTATTTTTCCTATACTTCCTCTTCTTCCTCTTCCTTTTCTTCTTCCTGTTCTTCTTCTTCTTCCTCTTCTTCTTCTTTTTCCTCTTCTCCTTCTTCTTCTTCTTCGTCTTCTTTTTCTTCTACCTATTCCTCTTCTTTTTCTTCTTCTTCTTCCTCTTCTTCCTCTTGCTCTTGTTCTTCTTCTTCTTTTTCTTCTTCTTCCTCTTCTTCTTCTTCCTCTTTTAATTCGTATTCTTCTTTGACTTCTTCTTCTTCTTACTCTTCATCTTCCTTCTCCTCTTTTTCTTCTTCCACTTGTTCTTCTTGTTCTTGTTCTTTTTCTTCTTCTTCTTCTTCTACTTCTTCTTCTTCTTCTTCTTCTTCTTCTTCCTCTTCTTCTTCTTTCACTTCTTCTTCTTCCTCTTCTTCTTCTACATCTTCCTCTTCTTCTTATTCTTCTTCTTCTTCTACTACTACTTCTTTTTCTTCTTCTTCTTCCTCTTCTTCTTCTTCCACTTCTTCTTCAACTTCTTTTGTTTTTCTTGTTCTTCTTCTACTTCTTATTCTTGTTCTTGTTCTTCTTCTTCTCCTTTATATTATTACTATTATTATTATTATTATTATTCTTTTTCTTCTTCTTCTTCTTCTTTTTCATCTTTTTCTTATTACTATTGTTATTATTATTATTATTGCTATTATTATTATTATTACTATTATTATTATTATTATTCGTATTCTTCTTTTTCTTCTTCTTCTTCTTTCTTTTCTTCTTATTCTTCTTCTACAACTTCTTCTTCTTCTTCTTCTTCTTATTCTCCTTCTTCTCAATCTTTTTCTTCTTCTTCTTCTTCTTCTTCTTCTTATTCATCTTCATCTTCATCTTCTTCTTCTTATTCTTCTTCTTTTTCTTCTTCTTCTTCTCCATGTTCTTCTTCTTCTTCTACTTCGTCTTTTTCTTCTTCTTCTTCTTATTCTTCTACTTCTATTTCTTCTTCTTCTTCTTCTTCTTCTTCTTATTCTTAATCTTCATTTTCTTCTTCTTCTTTCTCTTCATCTTCCTCCTCGTCTTTGTCTTCCTCTTCTTCCTCTTCCTCTTCTTCTTCTTCTTCTTCTTCTTCTTCTTCTTCCTCTTCCTTTTGTTCTTCTTATTCTTCTTCTTCATTCTCCCTTTCTTCTTCTTCTTCTTCTTCTTCTTCTTCTGCTTCTTCTGCTTCTTCTTCTTCTTCTTCATCATCTTCTTCTTCTTTTTCTTCTTCTTTTTCTTCTTCTTATTCTTCTTCTTCTTCTTTCTCTTCCTCTTTTTCTTCTTCTTCTTCCTCTTCCTCTTCTTCTTCTTCTTCTCTTTCTTCTTCTTCTTCTTCTTCTTCTTCTTATCTTTTCCATCTTCTTATTCATGTTCTTCTTCTGCTTCTTCTTCCACTTCTTCATCTTCTTCCTTTTCTTCTTATTCACTCGCTTCTTCCTATTCATGTTCTTCTTTTTCTTTTTCTTCTTCATTTTCTACTTCTTCTTCTTCTACTTCTTTTTCATCTTCTTCTTCTTCTTCTTTTTCTTAGTGATTTTCTTCATGTTCTTTTCTTTTACTTCTTCTTCTTCTTCTTTTTCTTAGTTTTTTTCTTTATCTTCTTTTTCTTCTTCTTCAACTTCATCTTTTTTGTCTTCTTCTACTTCTTCCTCTTCTTCTTCTTCTTCTTGTTCTTCTTCTTCTTCTTCTTCTTTTTCTTCTTCCTCTTGTTCTTCTTCTTTTCTTCATCTTCTTGTTCTTCTTCTTCTTCTTCTTCTTCATCTTCTTCTTCTTCTCGTTCTTCTTCTTCTTCCTATTCTTTCTATTCTTCCTCTTCTTCTTCTTCTTATCCTTCTTCTTCTTCTCCTTCTTCTTCCCCTTCTCCTTCTTCTTCTTCTTCTTCTTTTTCTCCTCCTCCTCCTCCTCGTTCATCATGTTCTTCTTCCTCTTCTTCTTCTTCTTCTTCTTCTTCTTCTTCTTTCTCTTCCTCTTTTTCTTCTCTGCTTCTTTTAGTTCCCTGATAATGTTTTAATGGCCATAGCCTACAAAAAGTCCTCTGTGGAAGATCAAACAAAAAGTCCAAAAACAAAAACATAAAGGAGGTTTGGGAAGAGGCATACTCCAATCCCAAGTAAAATCAAGAAAACATGCATGGTGTGTCACCCAATCCATAGGACCATTGCCTTACATATATGAGTCAACATAAAAGCATCCATGTTGTAAACATACATGGGAGCATCCATCATGTGAAGGGTGACAAAAGATTACTGGCTACCTAAATTGCCATTGTAGAATTTGATTGGATCTCAACAGTATTAAAGACCAAGAGTTTTGACCTGAGCAAACTAAAAGCCTTCAGTATGGCACAAACCTCTATGGCATTGGATTCTTAAGAGTATACACTTCTTCCTGCAACAAGAAGTTGCTTACTAAGATGGTCTCTAATAATAATCGTTAGCTCACAACCCCATGAATAGCCACATCACAATTAATTTTAATCCATCCTATTGGAGGAGGAGCCCAAATTGAAGCTACACTCAACCCATGTGAGTTGTGTGGACTCCGACAGAACATGGATGAATGCAAATTGCAATGTTTCAAAATAGAGCCCATGTCTAGTTGAATATTTCTCTACAAAACAACATTATTCATGACTTGCTCATTATGTTTCTTCAAAATCTTGTTGATCAAAATGTAGTAGAAAGCTGTTAGAACAAGTGCAGCCTGCTTCATCATGTCACCATGCTTCAAATTGTTTTTCTCCATACTGTTGCAAACCTTTTGTATATTAATAAAATTATAGTTACTACTACTGCTGCTACTCGGATCAAGTGCTGTAGTGGCCTTCTTCATGCAATGCACACCCCAAATCTCCCTTTCCTTCTACTAATCACATAGTAAATGCTGCATTATTTAAGCCTCATTATAGCTCCAAATGCAACTATCACTCTTCGCAATTCTCCTTTTCACCAGCTATGTAGTAGTAGGAATGTAGTCTTTGATTAATCTCCAAATGAAGAGCTTCAGTCTAGGCAACACCTTAAGCTTCCAAATCTAACCATACTTGCTTGTAGCAACCTGTGAGTTTCCAACATTATCCAAACTTTTAGCTTGAATCTTCCTAGAGTAGAAGTTGGAATTAATCACTTCCATGGTTTTGGTTTGCACTTGAAGTAGTTAGTCCTTGCTTCCATCCAATGCCCAAGGTAGATGTAGCACCCTGTCAAGCAGCAAATCATTTACCCAAGGTATAATTCTACACACATCCTACTACCCATGCTTAATGATGCATTCCTATACTTTATTAAGCCACTCTATCACTATATTTATGTAGGTTGGCCACAAATTAATTCAAAGGAATCCAAGCAAATTTTCTTTAGCAAAACACACCTTGATGCCATCTCCAATTCTCCACACAAAGTTGGAAAAAGCCAATGGCATTACATCCTTTATGAGTTTACAAACTTACAAAGTGCCTTGTGGAACACCCTCCATCTTTTTTCCCAAAGTTTTAAATAGCCCTCATTGAAAGTCTTTGTGTTCCCTAATAATATATTAATGGCCAAAGCCTACAAAAGGCCCTCTGTAGAGGATCAAACAAAATGTCTAGAAACAATAACATCAAAAGAGGTTTGGGAAGGGGCACACCCAATCCCAAGTAAAATTAGAAGAACATGCATGGTGCATCACCCAGTCTATAAAACCATTACCTTACCTATATATATGAGTCAAAATAAAAGTGTCAATGTTTCGAATGTACATGAGAGCATCCTTATATTTGCCTCCATGTGAATGGTGATGTAAAAGATTACCAACCTCTTGAATTGCCATCATAGAATCCAACTGGATCTTGAAAGCATGAAAGACCAAGAGCATTGACCTAAGCAAAATAAGGACCTCCAATATGGCATGAACCTCCATAATAATGCTTGCCTAAGAATATACACATCTTCCAACAAAAAGAAGTGTTTTACCAAGATGGATTCTGACAACAATCCCCAGCACCACAACATTATCACAAATAGCAGCATCACAATTAATTTTAATCCATCAAATTGGAGAAGGAGCCCAAATTGAAGGTATTCAACCCATGTTAGTTGTGTGGACTCCTATAGGACATGGATGAATCCAAATTGTACTGTTTAAAAGTAGCCCCATGTCTAATTGAATCTTCCTTAGCAAAATGACAGTTTTCATGCCTTGCTCATTATGTTTTTTTGAGTTCTTATTGATCAAAATGAAGTAGAAAGCTATTGCAACAAGTACAGCATGCTTTCTCAAGTCACCATGCTTCAAATTATTTGTCTCAATGCTGTTGTAAACATTCTATAAGATCATAATATTATTGCTACTACAGCTGCTACATGGATCAAGTGGTGCAATTGCCTCTGTCATGCAGTGCACGTCCCAAATTCCCATAGCCTTTTAGCAATCACACAGCAAATGCAGCATTGTTTCGACTTCATTGCAGCCCAAATGCAACTATCACTCTTTGTAATTCTCTTTTCCACTAGCCATGTGATAGTAGGGATGTAGGTTTTGTTTGATCTCCAAATGAATAACTTCACTCTCACCAGCAACTTAAGCTTCAAAATCCAACCATACTACATAAAGCAACCTGAGTCCCCAGCATTATTTGAAATTTTAGCTTGAATCACTGTGGAGTAGAGGTTGGAATTCTTTGCTTCCATGGATTTGATTTGCACTTGTAGCAGATGGTCCTTGCTTCCATCCAATACCTAAGGGAGATGCAGCACCCTATAAAATAGCAAATCATTAACCCAAGCCTTGACTCTACACACATCCCATTTCCTATGCTTAATGATGCATTCCTAGACTTTGTTTGGCTAATCCACCTCCTTGTTTATGTATGTTGGCCACCAGTTAATTGGAAGAAATCCAAGCTAATTATCTTCAACAAAATGCACATTGATACCATCTTCAATTCTCTACACAAAGTTAGAAACAACCCATGGCATTGCCTCTTTAATGAGTCTACAAGCTTGCAAAGCACCTCGTGGAACACCCTTCATCTTTTCTCCCAACAAATATTTTCTCCTCATCACCTCCATCCACACACAATCCTCTCTTGCCAAGTTCCTCCTACATTGCTTCATAGTCAAGGCACGTGCAAAATAGTAAGGTCATAGATGCCCAGAACTCCCTTCTCCTTCGATAATGTGATGGATCTCCAATCCACATAAAACATTACATGGCCATCATTTGGACCATACCATAAATAACTTTTAAATAGCTTTTTCAACACATTAATAAACCCCTTTGGCACACGTAATGACTTAAATAGAAATTTAGAATGGCTATCAACACTAAATTGATCATAACAATCTTGCCTACCAAGGAAAGTGGCCTAATTCTCCATTTCACAACCTATTCTTTCACTCTTTGAATAATAAAATTAAAATCCTCCTTTCTTAGTAAATATTCCAAAATAGGACTCCTAAATCATTGAGAGTTTTTTCTAAGTCATATTAACTTTGCCAGCCATGATCTTTCTTCTTTTACCCAACATGCCCTAGAAAAAGTAAATTCTAGATATAACAAGATTTACCTTCTGCTTGGAGTGCTTCCTATATTTCTCCATAATCTACATCACAGACCTCATAGCAGCACATGTGGTAGGTGCATATAAAATAACATCACTAGTATATAGCGAGCCACAACAGGCCCAGACAAAAATTTAGATGTAATGGTAAACAAATAATTTGACAATGGGCTCCCTTGCCAAAAGCCTCTAATGACCTCAATCCCTAGTAGTCTAACCCCATTCAATAGCACCCCAAACCTCAAAGATGAGATACAAGCATTCACACACTTATATCACAATGCAGGAAAGCCTAAAAATGTCATCATTTCAATAACAAACTACCATCTCACCTTATCATACGCTTGTTTCATATCCACCTTGATTTTTATAAGACCCTCTCTAGATGTAGAAGAGCACATTTGGTTGCCATTTCTTGAGCAAAAAAGATATTATCTGATATAGATCTACCTGGCACAAATGCACCTTATTCCTTTATAATTAGCTTAAGTAAAACTTTCTTTAATCTTGCCACCAAGATCTTTGCCACAACTTTATATATAACATTACACAATCTTATGGGCCTTAACCATTCAAATCTTTCTACACTTCAAATTTTTGTAATAAGCATAATGAGTATATCCTTCCAAGCTTTTGGCATCTGTCTATCATCAAAAAATTGTAATACAACTCTAATAATATCACCCAAAGTAATAGCCCAGTATCAATTGACAAACTCTATTGTAACCCCATCCATCCCTGGTGACTTGTTCATCCTGATTGATCTAACAAAACTCTTTACTTCCTTAATAACCTACAAGATAAGCATTTCTTCCTATTCCTTATCAATGCATCTCTATGGTTGGTAATGCAATGGAGGATGATACACATCATTATTGCACTACTTCTACTCATAATGGTTAACCAACCAACATTTTATATTCTCTATAGAACTAACCACCTCCCCTTTATCATCCTTCAAATGTAGTATATGCTTGTCCCTAGACCTAGAAGTTGTGGTAGCCTAAAAGAACCTAGCATTATAGTCCCCCAGTTGAGTCCATTGAAACTTTGCTTTTTGCCATTACTACCTCTCCTCAAGTGCAGTCACCCTATGAAAAAAAGAAATAAGATGTCCAAACTGGATGTGCTCCTAATCATTCACACCCACCTCAGACTCTTTTAATTATAAAACTTGAAATTCATTTTCGAGTTTGCCATTCCTACAAATTAGATTGTGCATCTCAGTCTTGCTCCACGTTCTCAAGGCAACTAAGGATCTACAAAACTTTGTAAAAAACCTCTATATGTGATTACCTCTAGTCGATTTTTTCCACACTTTCTACACAACACCCATAGTCTAGGGAAATTTGAGCCAAACACTCTCAAATTAGTTCCTTCTTGCAATGGCCATCCCTTATTGTGTACCCATCTCAATGAGCAAAGGGCAATGACTCGATCTAATTCATGACAAATGAGACACCATAGTTTTGGGAAAAGCCTAGATTTCTTAAAGATTCATCAGCACTCTATCAAGCCTATCCAAAATTCTAACATTTCTTTCCTTCCTGTTGCACCACATAAACATTTAGCTAACATATCCCAAGTCTATCAACTCAAGTTCCTGCATGATAACAAAAACTTCTTGTTGACCCAGTTGGTTCCTAAACTTCTTCCTTCTTTTTTCCTCTCCTGTGATATAATAACATTGAAATCCCCTGCAACTAGCATCAGTCCCCTACTTTTGGCCTTATCGCTCAGGATATCCCACACAGATCTCCTTTTAGTATGCCCTTTAGAAGCATACACAACACAACATTTCAGCACCTTTGCATCCCCAGCCCTTACCTACACTACAAGAACTTGTGATGAAAGCTCAATAACTTTAAGATCCACCCAGCTCTTCCAAAGAACCACCATACTTCCATATATTCCAATTGAGGTTTGCATCACAATCTCCCAATCTTTACCAGGCAGCACATTCACATCTTTCCAACTAAACTTCACTCTGGTTTTAACAAGAGCCACTGCTATGATGTCGTGTGTTCTAACAAATTGCTACAATTATCCCCTCAATTTATTATCCTTTATTTCATGAATATTCCATATAAGAAAGGTAATCATTTGTGATGATATGAAAGCCTTTCAATTACAGAACCTAGGCATAATACAAAGTCAACCTCGAGTTCCAATAATTTCCTCCAACTACAATAGTATTCAAACACATTTATTGCTATGCAATATATAGAGCTACTGCTAGTTGACTAAGGATAATTCTTCCACTTCTTCATCAACTTCAGTAGCACCAAGTCTCCCCAAGCAATGGCAACACTTCCCCTTGTTGCACTCACTGAACTCCCTCACAGGCTTTGCATTTCAAAAGGTAGTACCCATATAGTTCCACATACCCTTCCCAACACTACATAGCCATCAATGCTTATCATTACAAGGTGTTGATCGTTCTTCTTCAAACCCTCCACCCAACTACAAAGAGTAGTAGTAGCTTATCTTGTCTCCTTGAGTTTCAACTCATTACTGAAATTCCTTTTGGCACCATGACTACTATGTCTCCATCCACTCTTGCATGTAAAAGTTTTTGGAATCTTCAAATAGTAATTCACATGCCACAATGCACCTGTCAAACACCTCTTTAATAATAGCTTATCATCTAAGAAAAAGCCTACCTGTAGCACCCATTTCATATAGTAATTGAGATGCCATAAAGCACCTCTCCAACATCTCTCCAACACCTCTTCAGTAGTAATACATCACCCAATAAAATGCCAACCTACATCACCCATTTTGTAGAAGAAGCAGCTTCTCTTACCACCTTGAATATCAACAAGTAGTTGAAACTCCTCTTGGCACCATATCAATTTAGCCTCCATCCATTTTTACATGTAAACTTTTTTGGACTCATCATACAACAATTAACATGGCACAATGTACCTCTCCAACACCTCACCACTAGCACCTTATTTTCCAACAAAATGCCCACTTGTAGCACCCATTTCTTATAGTAATTAATAGTCCACAATGCATCTCTTCAACACCTCTCTAGTAGTAGCTTGTCTCCCAGTAAAATCCCATTATGTAGTGCCTATTTCATAGCATCACAGCCTCTATACCTACATTTAAAATAGGCATTATCCATTATTGCACCCCCAACCATTCCTTTCCTTCTCAAATTCTCCACCTAGCTATATAGAGTAATAGCAACTTGCTACACCACAAAATTATCATCTAATAAGTAGCCCATCTTAGATTCTTGCTTATTTTGAAATTCCCCTTGGCACCGTGTCTATTATGCCTCCAGTCATTTTTACATGTAGAATTCCTTGGACTATTCATACAACAATTAGCATGACTCAAAGCACTCTCCAACACCATATCTCCTAGAAATTCTAGCGACCATGATATCAATTACATAAAAGGTTTCTTACCTATAATACCTAGTTCATAATAGTAGACCTATACCAACAATTCCTAAATTCCCCAACCATTCTTTTCTATTGCTCACATTCATTTCTATTCTAGTATTAGCACTCTTTGTGGAACCCCATTATCATATTTTGGTTGTATTCATCTTGTGGACCAAACTAAAACCACATTTCTGTTCCCATCCATTCCAACCAAAAGCATTCTTTATAGCATTTTCGAGTTTACAACAAACAACATGCTGAGTATCATGATTGTAATCCATGTCATTCCTTCTATAGCTTGGAAATCTATAAATCATCACCAAATACATTTTATTGTGATTTTTGTAGTCCACAAACTCCAACTGAGAGGACCACCTCTCATCACGTTCAGTTTTGTAGCAAATTATGGCTTGGACCTTCCCTATGTGTGCCTTCACCTGGCTAACTTCTCCCTTTCTTATTGGTGTCCTCTTTCATGGACATCTCCTCAAGCTAGCCTCAATTAGTGATTTGAGTCACCTACAGCACAACCTACTTTCCTGATGTTGGAATAGCTATAGTTTTGAAAAATATTTCTTTCCTTATCATAATAGCCCTCCTTTTCCTTAGTTGCACAAGCATCCAAGGGCCTATCCTTTTCCTTGTTTCTAAGTCTTCATCCTATTGCATTCTTTGTTCCTGATATTCACAGCAACCTAGACTTGTTTTGTAAGTTTCATCATTCTTGCCTATTATAGTCTCCTCAAGTTCTCCTAACAAATCATTAAGCTTCTTGCCAATGGAGTATTCCTCCATGCAATAGCCAACATTGCTACAAGTAAATCACATTTGAGGAAGAATCTCATAATCAAAAGGTTGGAAAGTTTTTCCTGATATTATATTAATGGCCATGGCCTACAAAAGATTTTATATGGAGGATCAAACAAAAAGTCTAAAAATAATAACATCAAAAGAGGTTTGTGAATGGGCATAACTTAGTCCCAAATTAAATCATAAAAGCATGCATGGTGTGTCACCCAATCTTTAGACCATTGCGTCACTTGTACATATGAGTCAACTGAAAAGCATCCATGTTATGAATGTACATGAGAGAATCCCTATATCTACCTCCACATGAAGGGTGATGTAGAAGATTATCAACCTCTTGAATTGCCATAATAGAATCCAACTAGATCTTGACAGCATAAATGACCAAGGGCTTTGACCTGAGCAATCTAAAGTCCTCCAATATGACGTGAGCCTCCATAGCAATATTTTCCTGAGAATATACATTTCTTGCAACAAGAAGTAGCTTACCAAGATGGTCTCTAACAATAATCACTAACCCCACATTATCATCCTATAAAACTGTATCCTAATTAATTTTAATCCATCTAGTTGGAGGAGGAGCCCAAATTAAAGCTACATTCAACCCATGTGAGTTGTGTGGAATCTATTAGGACATAAATGAATCCAAATTGTATTATTTAAATGCAACCACCATTTGTAGTTGAATCTTTCTCAACAAAACATCATTGTTCATGACTTGCTCATTATGTTCTTTCAGGTTCTTATTGATCCAAATGTAGTAGAAGGCTATCACAATAAGTGCATCCTGCTTCATCTGATCAACATGCTTCAATTTATTCATCTCCATGCTATTGTAAACATTTTGTAAGATGACTTTATTATTATTGTTGCTTATGCTACTACTTTGATTAAGTGTTGTAGTGGCCTTCTTTATGTAATGCATGTCCCAAATTTCCCATACCTTTCAACAATCATATAGAAAATGCTGCATTGTTTCAGCCTTGTTATAACTCAAAATGTAGCTATCACTCTTTGTAATTCTCCTCTTGAAAAGATGTGCAGTAGTAGGAATACAATTTTTGATTAATCTCCAAATGACAAGCTTCACTCTAGATAGTAGCTTAAGCTTCTAAATAAACCATACATACTTACAATAACCCGTGTGTCCCTAGTGTTATCTGAAGTTTCAGTTTGAATCATTATGGAGTAGAGGCTGGAATTATTCACTTCCATAGTTTTGGTTTGCACTTGCAGCTGCTAGTCCTTGCTTCCATCCAGTGCCCAAGGGAGATGTAACACCTTATCAAGTAGCAAATCATTAGCCCAAGCCTTAACTCTGTATACATTCCATTCCTCATGCTTAATGATGCATTCCTAAACTTTATTTGACCACTCAACCTCCATATTAATGTATGTAAGCCACCACTTTATTAGAAGAAATAAAAGCTAATTATCTTCAACAAAACACACATCAATGTCCTCCATAATTCTCTACACGAAGTTGAAAAAATCCCATTGCATTACCTCTTTAATGAATCTACAGGCTTGCAAAGCACCTCACTATATGGAGCACCAGCAGCTTGTCACTCCACAAAATTATTTTCTAGTAGGCAACACATCTTGGATTCTAACATATTTCTAAAGTTTCTGTTAGCACACTATCCATTCTATTTCCAATCATTAATAAATGTAGAATTCCATGGACTCTCTATACAATAATTAGCATGTCCCAAAGTAGCTCTCTAGTACCCTATCTCTTAGAATTTTTAGTAACCATGACAGTAATTACAAGAAAACATTCCTACTTGTAGTATTAAGTTCATAACAACACATGTTCTGTACCCATAATTCTTCAATTCCCTAGCTATTCCTTGCTTCTGCTCACCTTCCTTTCTATTCCAATAGTAGCACTCTTTGTGAATCCCCATTATCATACTTTAATTGAAAGCATCCTGCACAACAATGCCAAGCCACATTCCTACTCCCACATATTTCAACCAAAAGCATGCTCAAGTATTTTGTAGATCACACCTAATAACATGTTGAGATCATGGTTACATTCTGTGCAACTCCTACTATAGCTTGCAACTTTATAGGTCATCTTCAAATACATCTATTATAATTATTGCAACCCACGAACTACACCTGAGAGGATCCCCTCTCTCTCCTTTTAATTTTGTTAAAAACCATGGCTTGGACCTCCCCCATGTGTGCCTCCATCCTACTACCATCTCCCATTCTCATTGGTATCCTCTTCCTTTGACTTCTCATCAAATTGGCCCCTTTTGGAGTTTTGAGTCACCTACATCATAGCCTTCTTTCCCAATGCATCCTTTGGGATCCACACTTGCCTAAAAGGTTTCTTACCCCTTATATTGGAGACACTTCTATGCCTACTTGAGAACCTACCAATTCCATCATTATTTTTTCTCACTGGCCTCCCTTCGATAGTTTAGAATAACTATAGTTTTGAGAAACTTTTCTTTCACTGGCATGATAGCCCTCCTTTTTCATGGTTACACAAGCATCTAAGGGCCTAACCCTTTCCTTACTCCTGAGTCTTCATCCCACTAAGTTCTTTATTCTTGATGTTCCCAACTATCTTTAGTTGTTTTATCAATCTCATCATTCCTACTTGCTACATTTCCTTCCAATTCACTTATCAAATTAATAAGTTTCTCATCAGTGGAGCATTGCTTCTTGTAATGGCCAACATGGCCACAAGTAAAAGCACATCTAAGGAAGACCCTCATACTCAAAGGATTAAAAAGTTTTCCCCAATAGTCTGTTCAGCCATATTCTTAACTTCAAAGGTTTAGATAGGTCCATCCTCAAATAACCTTTGCATAAGATGATCATTACAGATCAATGGTCCAACCATCAAGTAAGATTAGCTCTCTAATAACTTTTGCAATGTATAGGATATTTTTTGTTTCCTAGTACAACAATAGAAATGTAGGGAATCTAACCCATATCGGGCTACACATCATTATCATGGCACTCAGCCTAAACTCAGGGGTTTATACATCCAACCCCATAATTTGCCCCCACCCCTACCAGGGTCCCCCAAGCCACACTATATTTCTATCCTTAATCGAATCAAAATACAAACAAAAAAAACCTGATGAAAGATCCAGTATTCTAAAATCTTAAAAATGCCCCCACCTTATATTATAGAAGCTTCATAATCATGTAAAATGAGAGGTTGCTTCCATAAACTCTCTCCACAAAATCAAACTAATGAAACTCCTTGTGCCTACAACATGTTGAATCTGACATAAAGATCTCATCCTAGACAACATAATCGACCTTTATAGCAACTTCTTTAATATCTATATACAAAGGCCATTCAATAATTGTTATTTTTACTACATTGGAAGAAAGACTGTTAAAATGTCCTTGAAGCTCACTTTACTAAATTTCTTATCTTTTCCCACCATCATACCCCATTTCTTGCATCCATCCTCATTTGATTCTAACCTTTATTAGTTGGAATGTACTAAACGTTACCACTTTTTGGGCCTTCATTCAACTTGCATTGGGTCACCTAATCCGTATCCTCATTCCTTCCAACTACACTTTCAATATTCCCCAGTACTAATGCTCTTACATTCACAAAATTCTTTCTATCTCTACTATCACTTGTTATGCATTGTGATTTGCCCACATTTCCATCCTTTCCCATGTAAGAGTTGATTTCATCCACCTCTCTAGTAGTTTCCATGACTATGCCAGACTCAGTTGATGTAGAATCTATTAATATATCACTTTCATTCAACTCCACGCACACCTCACCCTAAACTAAAGAGATAGCCAGCATGACATCTCTTTTTGTTGAACAAACATTGTAGCTGCATTCACTCATCAGCATTTCATTTCACATTGAGGATACATATTTGCCCATCCTACTGATTTCAAAACTCTCTTCCAACAATTTGCAATAACACAGTACATAGCCTTAGAATTAAGCAGGCAGTTAAAGCACAACAAAGTAACAGCAATAGCAAAACACTTATAGCAACTATTTCGAACAATTTTAGTAGTAGTAACAAATTCCACATATTAATATAGGCAAAAGCCAAAAACATTAATATGAAATTTCAAAATTTGGGTTTAGAGATGACCTTAACAATTGAAATTCCTCGCCACTACCAAAGCGAAGAGTAGGAAGAAATGTTGCACAAGACATTAAAACCCAATCACGTAATGACCTTTGCAGCATCAAATTTGAGTTGCACGTGTGCCCAAGTGAAACATGCACTTTTCGTAGTCCACCGTGCTCCATGCATCTCACATAAAACCTTTATCACACATAGTTCTTTGAAGTGCATAAAAACCCAAATTGAATTACGATGCACGCAAGCATTTGCAATGCATGCCTCGCTCCCTTGTTGTGTGCTTCACGTCACACCTCTGCCTCATATAACCCCTTTAAAGCTCTAAGCACCAAATTTTAAATCATGAATGCATGCACCATTATAGAATCCTCTGCTTCTCGCCACCTGTTGTGTGCCTCTCTACCTCAGTGTGCACCTTCACACATTATTGTGCACATACACCAGTTCAAACTGTGCAACAACACCAAACCACACCCCACTTCGTGCACACCTGCTGCACCACTAGCCTTCCCACCATTGGGGATTTGAAATCACCACCAACCTCACAATTTCTCCCCCATAAAGTCCACTGTCAATGTGGGATGAACCAAAAATTGGGTTGCAATGTCCAACAACATGCTAACCTGAAGCCTATAAAGGATGTTGGTCAATTAAGATAGTGGGATGATGGTCATAAAGGTTAACATCTACAGAGGATCTTACAACAACTCACTTACCAAATTAGATTGCCCCAAAAATGGATGTGCTAAAGTGTGCAACAGAAACATGGCTGTCAGTGTAATGCAAGGCCTTAACGAGTAGTAAGGTGTAACAGTCACTAGGAAACAAAGGGTGTTGGCCTAGGTGAAGCATTCACTAGTGTACATCTTGGTGATAATGGCAAATATTCAAATAAGAACTTTGATGGTCATTGGGAGAAAAGGTTCCATGTGGATGGCACTTGCACATGGCTTAGTCAATCCTAAGAGATAAGGGAAACTAGTCAAAGAATGCCATTTTGCATGAGCTTCAAAAGAGATAAAAGTTAAAATTCTTGAGTTGAGATGAGGTAGCCAAGGGCAATGTCAAGTGGTCAGGAGAAGTCAATGGGGGCCTTGGGAATAGTTATATTTTCTACTTATCAACATATTATCCCTAGAAATGGGTTAGCCAAAGGTAGGACCAAGCGATTAGAAGAGCACTACATGTTAAGTGGTGTTTAATGCACCCCTAGAGAACCTTGAAAATCTAGCTGGCTTAGTGCCTTCCATGCCTAATCGTAATCATAACTACATCAGGTGTCTAGGTGAACAACCTCTTGTTGATGGAGCAATTGAGGGAAGGGAAGTCAGCAAAATGGATCTATAACTTAGAGAAAAGGATTGGCTCTAAGGGTTGGGCATAGGGGTAGAATCCTAAACCCATTGATTGTCAAAGGATTGCTTGAGCTGCTTACACTTTGAGAGCAGGTCAACTTGTTCTAACTGGGGGACTAATTAGGAGTGGCCCCAATGTGGGCCTTCCTTGGGCGTCGAACAATAGACTTAGAACTGATACTGACTTGGGGAATTTGACTATTTAATTAAAATAAACCATTACAATGGTCCTCTAGGATGATCACATAATGTGATTTTTTCCAAGTGTTATGAATGTCAAAGTGAAGAAATTTAATCAAGCACGAGTAAACTACAGGAGTAACTATGACTATCTTAAGGTAGCCAAATTCCTCTCATATAATTAAGCATCTGCATCAATGGATTAATAAGATTCTCGTCATCCTGATTTGTTATCCAGCAAAACCATAACCAAGGGAATGGGCTTGGCAAAATAAGGAAAAAAGAACCTATTGAGCATGCATTTAGTCTAACTTTATGAAATGACTTGAGAAGTGTAGCATAAGTGGGAGGTGTCGGCCAAATTGAAATACCATTACTTTTAACATTATTTTACTTATTTTTCGAGATGGAGATAGGGCCCATCCTCTTCTTTTGGCTCCAAGTCTCGTGTTAGAGGATCGATCTGGGTGGAAGACATTGTTAGGTTGGGAGTTTGGCTAGGGTGGCACATCAGTTAAAATATTGCATAGGTGTCCTAAGATGTGATCAATGAGAATAGAAATCTCAAGTAAAACAAAAGGGTAAAAGCTTGATCGATTTTGACTTCTAGTAGGAGTAGAAACCATGAAAGTTTGGCATATCGATTTTTTTGGCTTTCAAAATTTGAAGCTAAAGGTGATAAAAAAGTTACCATAGGGATAATTGGCTTGTGGCAGCCAAGTGTTCCTAGCATCATTGTTTTTTGATCATTCGATATTGACCCTTCCTATCATCCTGAAGAAGAATTCACCAAGTGTTAGATTGTTCACCCACAAGTAGAGAACATAAGCAAGGTTTAGATCACTATGAGATAGGATAGTTTTACCTTACTGATGAATGTGTGATAACAATTCAACTTAGTATGAGAGGAATTATTGATTCATATAATTGGTCATTATGCTTGCTTGAAAAGCTAGTGGTGCAAAGCTATCATGTGCTCGATTATGACTAAACACCTCTAAGTCAAAATCTAAGCTAAGATGCAACACCTAGGCCTGTCGCTCTTTGCTGGCCAATAGTAAGGACTTTGACACCCTAAAAGCATATGACTAAAGGGCTAATCTAGTGTCATATTAAGTTGGATGACACGAGCATCGTAAGAAATGATAATTAAGAATGATTGATGGGTAGAATCCTTTGTAGATGACTTCAATTTTTAATAAGGCATCATAAGTGACAGAGTAGCCTTGCCACCATGATTCATTGAGATCCAAACCTATGTTGAAGTAGATTCATCCCCTATAAAATGTAACAATCCATGAAGTTTATTAACAACTACGAGCTTGCATGCATGCTCGCTTGCTTGGATTGCTCACTTGCACTATTTCTCGCTTGCTTGATTACTCTCTTGTTTAACTTACCTTTACTTATTACAATACTTTGTGTGCGTACTGTGCAATTCACAATGTGACATGCCCCTTGGTGTCTTGCTGGGAGCAAGGCTAAAATGCCTCACTTTGTTATCTTTGTAAATTATCGTGATCTAATTAACAGATTCATAAAATAACAACCAAATTCCATAAAAGATTTTAAAAAATTCAGTAGCTTCATTACTCACATTATTAAAGTAGTTCCACTAGTGGGTTTATGAGTAGGCTGATTTGCTCAAGGGTTTATGCACTTTAGGCTAAGGTCCTAGCCCAACTTGACTAGAGTAGTGCACTTGGTATAGCACTAAGCACGCTGTAGAACTATCATGGCTAAGCATTATGCACATGGGGTAACTTGTCATTGGTCAAGCGAGGGCCTATTCATGTGCATGCATAAAGGCCTCTCCACGTGCATGTGGTAGCCTTTCAATGCACATATTGGGAGATTATTTTCTGTACCAAGCAATAATCTATGCCCGTGGAATTGGGGACCCAAAATTATAACTTATTTTAGAATTTTTAGCATTGCGGGATACTACTACATGGATAAGGTGATGACTTATTTATTAACTTGCCTTCTTTCTTGACAGAATTATCATAATAAACAATCCACCACTGGGCATGTGGGACAATATTTGGACTACTATAAGTTGGAAGATGGATGGTGCAATATGCACTAGGGTTAAAGCATTTTGGACTGCAGATCTAGTCGAGTGCTGCTGGAGTTGTGTGCTCGCTAGTACACCTCATGAACACACATGGGCCTATCCACGCATGCTTAGTGACAACCTACATGCAAAACATGTGGGACCCCAAAGTGTAACTTTTTTTAGATTTTTAGCACATGGGTTGTCGCTACATAGATAAGTTGATTACCAATTAGTAGTCTTGCCTTGTTTCTTGATGGAATTATTGAAATATACAATCTACAAGAGGACATGTGGAACACTATGTGGTCAACACCAAAGTTGGTGATGGATGGTGCACCATGCATAAGGGTTTAAGCATTTTGGGTTGTAGCCCTAGGTAAGTGTTATTGGAGCTACATGTATGCCAGTGCAATATGCATGCATAGGGGCTTGTTTGGATGTGCACCGGATAGCTTATCTACATGCACTCGATGGCAACTAGTGCACGCATCATGTGTGGCCCCCAAAAGTGTCACTTTTTTTGAATTTTTAGCACTGTCAGCTATTACTACATGGATAAGTTAATTATCTATTAGTAATCTTGCCTTCTTTCTTAACAGAATTGTCATATTATACAATCTACAAGTGGGTATATGGGACACTATGAGGCCTACAAGAAAGTGGAAGATGGATGGTGGAAATGTTTAAGCATTCTAGGCTGTGGCCCTAGCTGAGCATTTCTAGAGTTATGTGTAAGCCAACACAGTACGTGTGTGGGGGCCTATCTATGTGCATGACATGTAAGGACCCCAAAGTGTAACTTTTTTTTGGGATTTTTAGCACTGTGGCCTACTTTCATATGGATAAGGTGATTACCTATTGTAGTCTTTCCTTTTTCCTTGATAGAATATTTGTAATATTTGATCTACAAGTAGACAAATGGGATGTTGTGTAGCCAGCAGTAAAGTAGATGTATTGTGCAATACATACAAGGATTTAAGCATTTTTGGCTATATCCTTAGTCAAGCACTATTGGTGCTGTACAAATGCCAGTGTATTGTGCACATGTGTGAGGGCCTTTCTACAATCATGCTTTAGGGATGTCTACACACTCCCAGTTGAAACTTATAGGAACAACATGTAAGGGCCCCAAAGTGAAACTATTTTTGAGATTTCTAGCATTGAAAGCCTCAACTAGATGGATAAGGTGATTACTTATTTGTAGTCCTAGCTTCTTTTATGTTAGAATTATCACAATGTAAATCTACAAGTGGGAATATGGGATTCTATGGGGCATATAAAAAATTGGAAGAAGCACGGTATAATATGCAAAAGGGTTTAAGCATTTTGCATTGAGTGCTACTAGTGCTGTGTGCATGCTAGAGCTCTGCACATGTTCCTAGTAGATTATAGCCCTAGTCAAGCACTACTCGAGTTGCAAGTATACCACCACACTATGTGTGTTCATAAGGATCTATCTGCATGAGCGTAAGGGGATGGTCCACGTATTCGACATGTGGGGAACCCAAACTGTAACTTTTTTTTGGATTTTTAGCAATGTGTGCTACCACTATAAGTATATGGTGATTACTTATTAATAATATTGCCTTCCTCTTTGATAGAATTTTCTTAATATAAAATTTACAAGTGGGCATCTGGGATGTCATGAGGCCATTAACAAAGAGGAAGATGGATTGTGCAATATGCGCAAGAGTTAAAGCATTTTGGGCTATGGCCCTAACTGGATGCTACTAGTGCTATGAGAACACCAGTGCATTGCACACATATGAAAAGGCCTATTTACACACAAACTCAAGGGTTTGTCATAGTACTGAGGGACAACCGGTGCGTGCGACATGTGGGGACCCCAAAGTGAAACTTGTTGTAGGAGTTTTAACCTTTTATTTTATTGATGCATGGATAAAGTGATTACTTATTGGTAGTAATGCCTTCTTCCATGATAGAATTCTCACGATATATAATTTGAAGTGTACATGTGGGATGCTGTGCAGTAGACAACATAATGGGAGATGGATCGTTCAATATGCACAAAAGTTTAAGCATTTTGAGATGTTGCCCTAATCGAATACTATTGGTGCTGCACGAATGCCGGTGCGTTGCACATGCATGTGGGGGCTTGTATGTGCATGCTCAATGGAAACCTGCTCGTGCAGCATGTGGGGACCCCAATGTGCAACTATTTTTAAGATTGTTAGTGTTATGGGCTCTTATTGCCAGAATAAGGTGATTTCCTATTAGTAGTCTTGCCTTCTTTATTATAATTGTCATAATATACAATCTGTAAGTGTACATATTACTTGTTGTACAATCCTACATCAAAGTGGAATGTGGATAATATAGTTTGGACAATGGTTTTTGCATTTTGCACTATAGCCCTACTTGAGTGTTATTAATGTTGTGCACATGCCAGGGCACTGCATGTTCACCCTGGGGACTTTTTACATGGCCTCTGTAGGAACCAACATGCACAACATGTGTTGGCCCAAGAGTGTAACGTTTTTATAGATATTTAGCATATGGGCTATTATCACATAGATAAGGATATAACCCATAGGTATTCTTACCTTCTTCCATGATAGAATTATCACAATATACAATTCACAAGTGGGCATGTGGGATGTTGTATGGCTTGTAGCAAAGTAGAAGATGGATAGTACAATATATGCGAGGGTTTAAGCATTTGTCCCTATTACCCTAGTCAAGCACTACTGTGGACCCACCAATGCACTAAGTATGCATGCGAGGGCCTTTTTAGTGTACTCACCTAGGCCCCACACATGCTAAGCAAAAAATTGCTCATGACATGTGGGGACCCCAAATTGTAACTATTTTTTTGGAATTTTAGCAATGTAGGTTACTTTTGGATGGATAAGGTTATTCCCAATTAATAGCCTTTTCTGCTTTCTTATTAGAATTGTCGAAATATATAAAATAAAAGTGGGTATACGGGATGGCGCAATATGTGCTAAGGTTTAAGCATATTGTGTTGTAGCCCTTCTCGAGTGTTACTAGAGTTGCATGCTCGTTAGTGCTCTGTTCATGCACATGGGGGCCTTTCTGCACACACTCAGTGGTAATCTATGCTCGAGGCATGTGGGGACCCCAAATTGTAACTATTTTTTGGGAATTTTAGTGCTACAAGCCATTATCATATGGATAAGTTTAATCCTATTGGTAGCCTTCCCTTCTTCCTTGACATAATTGTCATAATATGCAATTTGCTTGTGGGTATATTAGATAATGTGCACCCTGTAGCAACGTGAAAGATGGATAGTGCAATCCATACTAAGGTTTTAGCATGTTGTGCTCTAGCCCTAGTAGAGCACTACTGGAGCTATGAGTGCACCAGTGCACAGTACGCACATGTTTCATGTTCGTGCACTCTCAGTGATAAAATGTGCATGTGGCATGTCATGACCACAAAGTGTAACATCTTTGGGACTTTTTGCACTATGGGCTACTGTTGCATGGGTAAGGCGATTCCCTATCGACAGGCTGGCCTTCTTCTTTGACAGAATTGTCACAATATATAATCCACAAGTGAGTACGTGTGATGTTGTGTTTCTTATAAAAAAGTGAAAAAATGGCTGGTGTAAAGTAGTAGGGTTTAAGCATGTTGGATTGCATCCCTTGCTAGGTAGCTTTGGAGCTGCACCCGTGCCAGTGCATGACACTTACACTTGTGGGACTATCCATGTGCTCTATGTGGCAACCTGCATGTATAGCATGTGGGGTTGCCAAAGTGTAACTTTTTTTGGACTTTTAGTGTTACGGGCTACTTTGCATGGTTAAGGTGGTTTCTCATTGGTAGTCCAACCTTCTTAATACAATTGTCAAAATATACAATCCACAAGTGGGAATGTGGGACGTTGCATGGCATATAGCAAAGTGGAAGATGGATGGTAAAATATGTGCTATGGTTTAAGCATGTTGGGCTATTGTCTTAACTAAGGGCTTATGGAGCTTCAAGCTTGCCATTGTACTGCACTTGGGCACAGAGGACAATTTGTGTGTGCTTAGTGGCAACCTATGTGTGTGGCAAGTTAAGTCTCAAAATTGTAACTTTTTGGGGACTTTAGGCATTGTGGGCTATTGTCGCATGGATAAGGAGATTCTTTATTGGTAGTTCTCCCTTCTTTTCTTACAAAGTTGTCACAATATACAATCCACATGTGGGTATATTGGATGGATGGCCTGGATCAAAGTGGAAGAAGGATTGTACAATACGTGTCAAGGTTTGAGCCCCAATCGAGCACTACTGGAGCCACGTGCACACCATGGAATAGTACACATAATTAGTCTCCTTTCTATGCATGACTAGTGATAACCTATGTGTGCAGCACATGGGGACCCCAAAGTTTAACGTTTTTGGGACTTTTAGTGCTACAGGATATTATCACATTGATAAGGTGATTCCTTATTGTTAATCTTGCTTTCTTTGATAGAATTATTGCAAGTTAATATGTGGGATCCTGTATAGCCTACAAAATATAGAAGATGAATGTTTAAATATGCATTAGGGTTTAAATATGTTGGACAACAGCCATAATCAAGTGTTGTTGTAGCTAAATTCACACCAGTGCATTATGCACATGCTTAGTAGACTGTCTGCACAGAGTCTACAACAATCAACATGCACGGCATATAGAAACCCCTAAAGTGTAAATTTTTTAGGACTTTTAGCACTGTGGGCTATTGCCACATGGATAAGATGATTCTCTAGTAGTAGCGTTATTGGGTCATGCCCTTGAGATTGTTACTTTGGAGAAATTAGAGTGCTTAAAGCAAGCCCATGCTCTGGATACATTGGCAAGAGATAACATCATTGGATTTTTATCCTATTGTGTTGGCCTTAAGGATTAAAGTAATGATTAAGAGGGATAGTCTTTGCTTAAGAGGGATAGTCACAGGCAATCATATTTTATTATCTGAGGTGAAATTCTTCGATTTGTGAAATACGAACAACTATAAAAAACATTTGTCAATGATGTTTTCATTAATCAAGAACAAAAGTTGGAGCTCAAAGAAGATCAACTATTGTTCTAGTCTTAACCATAAATGATGTTGACCTGGGATTAGTAGATGTTGCTCTTTGGTCTCCATCAGCACCTTAAGAGAAATCAAAGTCTTTGGGTTTCTTGCTAATATATAAAATGGCTAAAGCCTACAAGAAGTCTTTTATAGAGGATTAAACCCAAAATCAAAATACAAAGACATCAAGAGAGGCTTGGGAAGAGGCATACCCCAGTCTTAGCAAAAATAAGAAAAGACAATATGATTCATTACCCAATTAGCAGTACCATTACCATGTCTGTATATGTCCGTCATCCTGAACACATCCATATCATTTACATTCTGAAGAACATTCCTATGCTTGCCACCTTGTTAAGGATCATGCAGCAGCATCATGTCAACCTCCAAGATCACTGGTGTGGAGTTCAACCAGATTTCTATGGGGTGAAAGTTGCTAAACTTTGTCTAAAGAAAATGCATAGCCTCCAAAATTGCATTTACCTCCATAGTATGGCTTGCTTGGGAGTAGTAGAAATTGTCGATAATAAGAAGTGGCTTACCAAATTTGTCCCTAACCCCCATACAACCCCAATGACATCCCCTTGAATAGCTAGATTGTAACTAATTTTAATCCACCTAGTTAGAGGAGGAGCCAAAGATGTAGTTACCTTCAATCGATGAGGATTGGATAGAATCCCATAGGACATTGATGGTTTATGTTTGAAATATTCCAAGGCAACCAAAGTATCAAGTAGTATCTTCCTCAGCAAAAAAATAGAATTTCTTGCACATTAGTTGTGCCTTTTCATATTCCTATTCATTCAAAGATGGTAAAGAGTAGTAGCAACAACAAGAGCAATATGTTGCATCTCACCACAATGACTCAAAATTTTACTAATGCTACATACAATTCTTGTAACCTCAATATATTGCTATTGCTATTGGAATTAATTGTAGAAATCACCTTCTCCAAGCTATGGAACTCCCATAATTGCTTCACCTACCAACAATCCCATATCATATGCTGTAACATCTCAGACTCCCTGTAGCCCAAAGGGTAGCTCACATTGGATGCAATTCTCCGTACCACCAACCAAGTAACTATTGGAACACAATTTGTGATTATCCTTCAAATGAAAAGCTGGACTCAAGGCAACACTTTGAGTTTCCAAATGCACCCATAGTTGTAGCATGCTACTCGTGAGGCTTCAACAACTTCAAGAAATTCATCCTTAATCATCCAACTGTAAAGTCTAGAATTATCCACATCTAAGCTCTTGGTTTGACATATATAAGCAAATCTTTGTTGCCATCCATCACCCAAGGGAGGTGCAAAATTCTATCAAGTAGATCATCAGTAGCCCATGTCTTTATTGTGCACTCATCCAAAACCCCATGCTTAACAATAATCTTCTACGCTTTATTCAGCCATTTTGCATGCATATTAATATAAGTTTGCCATCACCTAATTGAAACCCCATCAAGCCAATTGTTTTTAGTAAAGCACATAAGAGAACCTTCTCCAATTCTCTGCCTTAAGTTCAAAATAACCCAAGGCATTGCATTATAAAAAAGCCTACAAGCTTGTGAGGCTCCCCTAGAGATACCCATATTCTTCTCACCAAGGAAATATTTTCCTCTCATCATGTTGACCCATAGGCTATCTTGTCTTGCCAAGATTCTTCTACATAACTTCATGATGAAGGCACATTGCCAAATGGTGAAATCATGGATACGTAAGCCTCCCTCCATTTTCGATAGAATGACACTTCTAAATTCTACGTAATGAATACATGATCATTGCTTACACAACACCATAGGTAGTTTCTAAGTAGTTTTTCCAGTTCATTTATAAGTCCCTTGACACTACACAGTGGCTCAGATAAAATTTGAGAATAATTGCCAATACCAAATTGATCATAGAAATCCTACCTACCAATGAAAGAGGTCTAATTCTCCATTTTGCAACTTGCTCTTCCACTTTATGGATAACAAAGTTAAACTCCCCTTTTTTCAACAAATTTGTCAAAATAACAACCCCCAGGTAGTTGAGGTTTTTAGCCTGGGTCATGTGAACTTTCTCAGCCACTATCTTTCTTATTTTACTCCACAAGTCCTAACTAAATAACCCTCTGGATTTCCCTAAGTTCACTTTCTAACTAGAATGCTTCCGATAATCTTCCATAATTTGCTTAATAGTCCTAATAGTAGTACACATGGCAATTGCATACAAAATCACATTATCAGTATACAACAAATATGAAATAACTTGGGTAGACCTCCCATAATCAAAGGACAATACTACCTTTTTTTTCTTATTTTATTACTAGCCATGTAGGTATTAAGATACAATGGTAAATAAATAGGGCCATAGTGGGCAGCCTTATCTCAGTCCTCGACTAGCCATGATCCACTGCTTCCTAACCTCATTAAGTAAAATGCCAAACCTTAGGGCTGAAATATAAGCTTTAACCCACTCACACCATAGAGAAGGAAAACCTAGGATCTTCATCATATCAATGACAAACTATCATCTCACCTTCTCATAAGCTTGCTCTATGTCAACCTTGATTGCCATAAGCTACTCTCTAAAAATAGAAGAGTTCATATGGGTTTCCATTTCTTAGGCAATGAAAATGTTGTTAGAGATGGTTTTGATTAGCCCAAATGCACCTTGCTCCTTAGTAATAAGCCTTGATAATACTTTCTTCAATCCTTCCACCAAAATCTTAGACACAATTTTATAAATTTCATTACATAAGCTAATTGGCCTGAATTGATCTGGTCAGTCTGCACCCTACACTTTAGGTATCAAGAAAATAAGAGTATCCTTCCACATTTTTGGCATGTACCTATATTGAAAAATTATAGCACTGCTCCAATAATGTCACCTTGTGTATTGGCCTAGTACCCATGGATAAACTCCATAGTGATTTCATCCATCCCAAGTGTCTTGTTCTTTCTTATTGATTTGACAGCACATTTAATCTCCTACTCAGTAATAGGCGTGTTAAGCAAACCTACTTGTTTCTAGTCAATGCATCTATATAACTAGAAGTGATGTGGAGGGTGATAAAAACCATCATTGCACCACTTCTTTGTAAAGTGACTGATAATTAAGCACTAAATTTCATTGCAAAGCTAACTAAAACACCCTTATCATCCTTCAAGTGATAGATGTGCTTGCTCTTACTCATAGATGTTGCAATAACTTGACAGAATCAAGTTTTTTGGTCTCTTAATTGAGCCTATTAAACCTTAGCATGCTGCCAACACCACCTCTACTCAAGTGTAGCTTCCCTATGAAAAGAGGTAATTAGTTGCCCAAGTTGAAAATGCTCCTACTTAGTAAGAACCCCATCAAACTCCTTAAGTTGTAGCTTTTGAATATCCTTCTTTAGCTAGCAATTCCTACTAAGAAGTTTCTCATTTCCATCTTGCTCCACCTCCTTAAAGAAATTAAAGGTCTATAACATTGTGTAGATAAGCCCTCCATGAGATTACCTTTAGTCGATCTGTTTCACACCTTCTACATAATGCCCATAGTTTCGGGATAAGCAAGCCATACACTTTCAAATTAATTTCTTCTGTCAGTGGCCTTATCTTATTGCACACCCATCTCAATAAGTAATGTATAGTGGTTTAATCCCATGTGAGATAAATGAGAAATAGTAATTTTAGGAAAGATGTGGATCCTCTCAAGATTTATCAAAGTCCTATCCAACCTCTCAAAAATTATGGTGCATCCTTCCTTCCCATTACACCACATATAACTGTTGCAAACAAATCCCAAGTCTATCAATTCAAGCTCTGACATAATCCCAAAACGTTCCTACTAACCAACACTACACTTAAACTTCTTTCCCCATTATCTCTTCTCCTATGGCAGGAGGGCACTAAAGTCCCTAGTAACTAGAATTGGGCCACCACCCTTTAGCACTTATCTCAAAATTTCTCACATAGCTCTGTAAGGAACAATATCCTTGAAGGCATAAACTACACAGCACTTTCACACATTAGCTACACCAGCTTTTCACTGCACTAAAACCACCAGTTGCAAATAATTCATAACATTGAGATCTACCCAGATCCTCCAAAGAACTAAAATGCTTATAGGCAACATCCTACTTACAAATTTATCCACTTGAATCTCCATAAGCACCACCATTATAATGTTATATAATCTAACAATACACTACAAATAGCCCCTTGATTTCTTGTCCCTTATTCCTCTCACATTCCACTCTGTAATTTTAACTATTTAATTTTAATTTGAAATACACTCCAATTCCCAACTTTTTGTTGTTTTGCCAACATGTACTACATTCCCAGTAACCTCTTCAAATTATAGCAGCACTTGTGATCCCAGTCATGGCTAGAAAACACTTCCATGTAAAAATCCCATAAGCATCCACACATTTTCTAACTCTTATAATGCTTAGTATGTAGCAAATTGTACAATCACATCCAAGCACACCAAGATAATGTAACTCTCTTTTAACTCTATCAATATCGTATGAGAAGTAAAAGTCTTTGGTTTCCTTGATGATCAAAAAAGGTTGAAGCCTACAAGGTTTCCTCCTTATGGAGGTTAAAATACATAGTCGACAAAAAAAATTTATTGACTAGTTTTGGAAGTGGCATACCCTATTCCCTTTACAAGTCAAAATAAAAGGCTTAACGTGCTATCCAATATGTAGTAGGATTCCACTCTCACAGCACATAAAAATTTTTGATTACCTTCAAATGATGACCAAAGGTTATAGCATTGCTAAACATAGAATTGAATGGATGTGGGGCAACTGAATGGGCATGAATAACCTGGTTGAGCTGAATTACTACATCATTGGAGTCCGATTCAAGGTTAAATGTAGTAGCATTTGGATATTGACACCTCAAAAATTCCAAAGCATATACTAATGCAATAGTTTCCACTATAGTTGAGGTCGCCAAAATAACTTTCTTTCCTATGAAATTAAGTGGCTTTTCCATGTGATCTCTCACAATTAGACCCATAGTAGGAGTAGAATTAGTAGTAAATGTCGCATCACAATTGCAATTCATCCAACCCATTGGACAAGGGATCCAATGTGAATTAATCGATAGCCCCATGGAGCTAAGAGAATTCCCACTGGATGAACTATATAAGCAGTAACCTGTAGTAAGAAGTGAGAGAATAGTAGCAATTTGATAATGTAAAGCTATTAGATCGAGCACATTTTCACTATGCTTTTTCTTGTTCCTATTAACCCCTAACAAATAATGTAGTAGTAATAAATTTGTTTGTTTCTTATTCTTTCCTATATTAAACATTTCATTTAATCCATTCTAGCACTACTACAAAGTGTAAATTTCAGTGGAGCAGCTCTTCCAATTGTGAGCATTAAGCTAATTTCACATGAATTCTAAAGTTGGTTGGCCTTGCAACAATTGAAAAAGCAATGGTCAATGGATTGTTATTTCAAATAGCCCTAAGGATAGCAAACATTATCCCTAATTTTTTGTGAATATAACCATGAAGCGGTGGCAAGTGCATGGGTTAAAATATGCCACATGAAGAGCACAATTCTAGGCTGTAGCTTAAGAATCCAAACCTAAGCAATATCTTCATGTGTGTTATTCTTATCAAAGGAAAGTTGGTAGAAATAACTCCAACAATAATCACTTTATCATTGGATTCTACAAATCAAAGACAATCCTTATCTTCTCCATTAGCCCATAGTAGATGTATAACATGGTCGATAAGGTCTTCCTCAATTTGAATTTGTAAATTATTGCCATTCCATATGCCATAAGTTTCCACAACACGCTCAACCCACTTTGGTTTCTTCTCATGCATGTTGATGTAGGTTGGCTACTTGCTTATGGGGAGGAAAGCTAGCTAGTTATCATTGAAAATAGAGACATTTTTAGCATTCACAATTTTCCATATAGAATTTTGTTGTGTTCACTCCAACACCAAGTCCATATGTTTGCATGTATGTGAAAACCTACCTATCATTTTCATCATGTTATGTTGCCTAAAATATTTACCATGAAATTTTTGGACCTATCAATCATCCTCACATTCCAATATGTGTCTATAACACTTAATAACAAAAGCAACCTACCACCTTATCAAACTGCGAAAACCCATTCCACCAAGCTCCATTGATTGAGTAACCAAGTTCCAATTAACATAGTGGATGGAATTTTGTGCAACTCTCCCAATCCATTGAAATCTATGCATAGCCTTCTCTAATTTGTCAATAACTCCACTCAAAATCAAGCAATGCCCCAAATAAAAAGTAAAAATAGATAAAATTATCTTATTGATCATAGTGATTCTCCTAATGAGTGACAGTGTTCTCACACTAATCTTTGTCATAAAGGTATGCACTTTATCAATTGTATGGCTGAAATCTTCACTTATAGCTTAGCAGCTAAAATTGGAATGCCCAAGTATTTCATATTGGAAGTTTGAAAGAAATGTAACTCGTCTGCAGTCATTTTCCTATGCTTTGGCATCCCCTTGCTAAATTGTATCCATAACTTTGTGATGTTGATGGTCTAGTTAAAATGATTCTCATGTAGCCTATTTATTTCCTTAATTATGTTTTCCATGGCAAAAGTAATAGGTGCATAGATCATCACATCATTCACATAATGGAGATGGGTAATAAGAGGAGAATTAGGATAAATCCAAATCTTAATGTCGGCATCCCACACCACCGGTTGTTGTATAAGCCATGACAAATAGTCAGAAATAATAGTAAATAAGTATGGGGGTAGAGGACAACCCTGTCTAAGGCCTCTTGATGCTTCTATTTATGTAGGTGCACTATATTCAAAAGAATACCAAATTTGGAACTCATTATACAAGCTTCCACCAACCGACACCAACTATTAGGGAAGTGAAATTGCTTCAACATATTAATAAAAAAGCATTCAATTAACTTTGTCATAAGCCTAATTCATATCCAATTTCAGTACTATAAGTCCAATGATAGATGTTGAAGAGTGCGTACATGCTATCACTTCCTAAGAAAAAAAATATTATAAAAAATGTTGACTGGAGATGAAGGCACTTATTCTTTAGCCATAATATTTGGGAGCACCCTCTTAAGTCTCATAACAAGAATTTTGATGAAAATTTTGTATGACATTGTATAGACTGATTGATCTAAATTTCTCAAGCTTGTTGGCCCCATAAAAAATTGCTTAATGACTGCATTGATTTCATTATGTGTGATGGACCAATATTCTATAATAAACTCAATTGAGATACTATCCACCTAGAGCTTTGTTTCTCCTGATAAACATAGCAACCTTTTTAATTTCATTATCTGTAACTATAGCTACTAGGGAATTTCCCTATTATAACGTAATTGTCTTAAAGGGAGTACCTATTAGGATATCATTATAGTTATCATGACTGCACCATTTTCTGGTGAAGAAACTCATAATCGATTCCTTGATATCATCATGTGAGGTGCAAATTTGTTCACCAAGATCTTTCATCTGGTGAACGTAGTATTCTTGAAATTTGTATTAGTTGTAGCATGGAAGTAGTGAGTATTGGCGGTCTTCCATCTTGGCCTAGTGAAGTTTAGCCCTTTCTCATTGCCAAGCTTTATCTAATGCCACTGTCTTATGATACGCCTTAATGTGTTCAGCCAATGCATTATTTTCCACCTAGTTAAGTCCATAATTTGATTCTCACTTGTAGTTCTTATATTGCTTGTTGTAGTTATCTAGGCTTCTTATGAATATTCTCAATTTCACTTTTGCTCCACCTTTTCAATAAATTAATAGCCCTTTGAAATTTTTTTGATATACAAGTCATTTTATTCTCCCTTGAAGGCTTGTACCACTCTCCACAAACAATCTCTAATGTCTTAGGGAATGTGAGCCAAATGTTTTTAAGTTGTAGTCTTCTCCTTATCTTATTGAACATCTACTCTCTAAAGGTGATCAAATTGGGACAATGTTCTAAGCCAATGTGAGGGAGGCGAGTAACAGTTGCATTAAGAAAACTAGTCAATCCAATCTCATTAAGAAAGGTTTTATCCAACTTTTCTTAAATTCTTGCATTCCTAGCCTTGTTGTTGCACCATGTATATCTATTGCCCACAAAACAAAGATCAGCAAGCTCCATTTCTTATAAGAAACCTAATAATTCCTATTGTGCTTGGCCATATCAGAACCTTTTACCACTCTTGTTTCATCCTGTGTAAGAAAAACATTGAAATTCCAAGTAATCATAAAAGGTTAGTCATGTTTACACTAATACTTATATATTACCAAATATCTCTAGGTTCAATGTGGTCCTTTGAAGCATATACCATAGTACAATTCTAATTCGTACAAATTTCATTTCTAGTATGAAAAGAAATTAGTTGTGATGAGGAATGAATAATACCAATCAATATCCAGTCCCTACACACCAGAACAATCACACCTCAAAGGCTTACTACAGGTTGTGTAAAAATTCCTTGTTTTCCCCAGGAGCCTATCAACCTGACTCCTATCAAACTTTGCAACTCTAGTTTCCAGTAATGCCCCCATGGCAACCTTATGTTTTTTAACAAAGCACTGCAAATATCCTCTTGATTTGGTGCCTTGAATTCCCCTTATATTCTAAGCTAAAAGCAAGAACATAATTGATGGTTAAAGAATTATGGGTGCCTTACCATTTCAAGCATTAGCACCTTCAAGTTAAGGAACTATTATTGCAATCTACCCTTATCCATGGCATTCATATAATTTGCAATTTCGTTGGTCCAATTTCTATAGCAAAATTTCCTCAACAAATCGTAGCTTCCACATTTGCTTTCTAGTCTTTGGTGTACTTTGATCCCATATTCACATTTATCACTAACTCATAATACAAATTCATTTGTGTGGTAGTTATAAATGAGATAATTAAGCCTTATCAGCTTATTGTGTGCAGCAATTGTGTGCTCCCAATCCTTCAATTGCAGCAGCAAAATAAGGGAAGCAATGACTTACTAAAACCCAATCCCCCAATAATTATAGCACCTTCCAAGCCACAATGTTGCAGCTTCAGCAAATTTGCAAAATTTGAGTATGCTGTCCTAATTGAATGACACATTCTGCATAATTTAAGCTATGAGATGTACACTCATTGAAAATTGAAAATGTGATGTTCTTGTACCAAGAAGCAGCTTCTACAATAATATTTGCAATTGAATTCATTGTACTCCCAATGCCCATCACCATAATATGCATTTGGTAGCTCAAGATTCCCCTGTAGTAGAGCCAATAACATTTCAAATTCCTCCTACTCACCAAACAATGTCAGAAATTTGTAACAACCACAAATTAGCATTTTTTTGGGTAACCATAAAATTACAATTTATCATGAATCCTATGACTAAAGCAATAATAACAAGTCATAGAAAAATGAGGACAATTTTCCAAGCACCAATCCTCCAATTGCAACAACAAAAATGGTATAGAAATGATATTTTGAAACTAAATGTCTTTGAAATTGCAGCACAGCTGATATCACATTGTTGTAGTTCCAGCAAGTTAGCAAAATTGTAGTATGTATTCATATGTGAAAGACAAAAAACAGCTTATTTTGTGTTGGTCCCACCCCAAGCAGCACCCCCTATATCCATTTTTGCATTTATACTCATAGAACCCCCCGCACCAATAACATTTCCAATTCCTCCTACTCACTATGTAACGTTGGAAATTATGTAGCAAGCACTATTTACCATTTTTTGGGTACCCATAAGATTGCAAATTGTCATGAATCCTATTAGTAAAGCAGCAATAACAAGTCATAAAAAATATGCACAATTTTCTTTACACCCAAGCCTCCAATTATAGTAGCAAAAATTGTACAACAAAGATATTTTGAAACTTAACATCTTTAATTTCAGTACAGCAATTGCCACATTACTGCAATTCCAACAAAATTGTAGTATGTATTCACATATGAATGACAATCAACTTAATATGTGTTGGTCCCACCCCAAGTAGTACCTTTCGTAGCCATTTTTGCATTTATACTCATAGAGCACCCCACACCCATAACATTTCCAATTCCTTATGCTCTTAATGTTACATTGGAAATTATGTAGCAACCATCATTCAACATATTTATGGTAGCCATAGGATTGCAAATTGTCATGAATTCTATTACTACAGAAGCAATAACAAGTCAAAGCAAAATGCACACAATTTACCTGGCACCTAATCCTCCAATTTCAACAGGAGAAATGGTACGACAAAGATTTTTCGAAACAAAATATCTTTAAAATTTCAATATATTTGCTACCACATTGCTATAGTTCCAAAATTTTAGCAAAATTGTAGTATGTATTTACATGTGAATGATAGAATGTGCTTAATATGTGTTCGTCCCACCCCAAGCAGCACCTTTTGTGGCCATTTTTGCATTTATACTCATAGAACCTCCCATGCCAATCATCAGGATATTTAATTAGTAGGACTTGAAATCCCCTACAATTAGGAGAACAAGATTTCCATTTCCTTCTAAGTCATGGTTCAATACATTTAGTTAAATCACAAAGTTTATAGAACCACCAATTAGCATACAGTGACATTAGTAATGAAAGCTTGATGTGCTTCTTCATGCTATGCACAAATTTTATACTACCCACAACACAGTGCTGAAAAAATTATTGTAGCCACCACTCAGCCTTATTGAAGCAATTTAAAAGAGCAAGATGGTGATCTTATCTTAATTACTAGCAACTCTCTAGCTTTGTAGTGTACAATTGTCACACTTTTTCATGGATTCTATGGCTAAAATAGTAAAATATAGCCATAACAAACCAGCCCCACCAAATCCAAAAACCATGTAAGCCAATGAGCCAAAAATAGGAAGTCTTGTTGTAGCATTCATCCTTTTTGTAATGCTTCATTCCTTTTATTAACCTAGTGTGCCTCCCCCCATTTTTAATTATCATTTTGTACAACATTTGGTGATCCTTCCTATTTTTATGTTATGGTATCCAGTACCAATTACACCCAGTTAGGATTAGATGTCCTCCCAAGCAGCTATCAAAGTTACCCACCATTTCTTCATTGCAACAGTCAATGTCAAAAGTAGACACAATCGCATTGAGAGTGTTTAGTAAAGCAAAATTTCTCACAAAATCCCACCCCAAAGTCAACAAAAAAAAGTATTTACAAAAGTACATACAACCCATGCATCCTCATCTCAATAGCAATTAACCTTTATAGTAGTAATAAATCCAATATAGTGCAAACTTTGGTATAGTTTATATGTTTTTTTGACCCATCCTTTCTATATCCACACAAATTAGAAGACATCTCTATTTTATAAACCTCATTACGAGCATAGTTGAAGTAGAATGAAATAAACTTGTAGCCCAAGAGACACTGTATTTGAGAGGATTCCCTCTCAAAACAAGCTGGAGCATTGAATATCATTCTAAACGATCTAACAAAGGAGATTTTCCCTCATTCTTTTCCTCCTTGACCCTGTCCCCTAATATTTGTGATGCCTCACAACACAGCTAAACCCCTTCATTTAGATAATGACTTAGCACAAACTCTATACCAGCATTTTGTAAATTCCCTGGCCATTCCCTTTCTTTTCTCGCAATCACTCCCATTCTAGCGCCAGCAACTTTTGTGAAGCCCTATTAGCACAATTCACCTATATCCATCCCGCAAACTAAAATAAATCCACATTCAAAATCCCACCCTTTCTTATCGAAGGCACTCTAGAGCAAGTTTGGGCTCCCAGCAAGCCATGATTCTACAAATCATGCAGCAATCGTTCAATATATCCCCCTCTTTGTGGACTTTGGAATGTTTAACCCAACACAACCACTCATATACACCTCTCAAGATACCAAATTCCTCCCCAGCTTGCTATGTAATGCAGTTACAGTCCATGTCACTCCTTCTATAGCTTGCAGTTCGAGAACCAGGAGGAAATGCATACATAATCACCAAAACACCCACACAGCAGTAACCATTTAACAGATTTGCCATACTCCAGACCCTTCTGTAGCAGCACTTAGGAATGAATGCATACAACCAAACACCGTAGAAAGACTACCTTGTAATTACGTCTAACTACAAGGCCATTTATCACCCCAACCATGCATTGACCACCCCAAATCCCCAATAGAGCCTTGCATCAACCATTGAGCTAAATACACTCTGATAACAATACAATGAAGCTCCTAGCATTCACCCAGCCATATATTTTGTTATAGTTTCTGCAAACCCAAAAACTGCATCTGAGAAGACTCCCTCTCTTCACCTGTTTATTTTATAATAAACCATGATTTGGACCACCCCCATGTATGCTTACATCCTGCTACCTTCTCCTCTTCCCATTGATCGCCACTTCTTTAGACATCTCGTTGAGTTGGCCTGTGTTTATATCTTGATTCCCCTATATCCTACCCCCTTGTTGAAGTTCTTGGTTCTCAACCCCATTTAGTATGGCCCACTATCCAACTGAATTCTTAAGTGTCCACACTCGCTAAAATGGTTTCTTGCCTTATGCATTAGAGATATTTCTGTGCCTACTTGAATATTTCCTAGGTCGACTATAGTTTTCTTGCCCACTGGCCTTCCTCTAATAGTTTGGAACAACAACAGTTTTCAAGACCTTTTCTTTCCTAGCCATGACAGCCCTCCCTCTCCTTGGTTATAAAAGCATCCAAGGGCCTAAAACTTTCTTTGTTCTCAAGTCTTCATCCCATTTAATTCTTTGTTCTTAAAGATCTTAACTACATTTGCTTGCTTTATCAAACTCATCATTCTAGCTTACTGCATTTCCCTCCACCTCTCTTGGAAACTCAGTAGATTTCTTGCCAATGCAACATCACTCCGTGTAGTGCCAAACATGGCTGCATAGAAAGCACATTCAAGGAAGGTCTCATACTCAAAAAATTGGAAAGTTCTCCCCAATTATTTGCTTAGCCACATTCCTGGCTTTAATGGCTTAGATAAATCCATCCTCACACAAACACTTGCATATGATGATCATTGCAAATTAGTGGTACAACCATCAAATAAAATAGTCCTTCGATGGCTTTTGCAATGCGCAAAATATTTTTTGTATTCCAATACAACATCGGAAGCACAGGGAATCTAACCGACACTAGGGCACACTTGACTATCATAGCGTTTGGCCTAAAATCAGGGGTCCACATATCCAACCCCATAGTTTGCTCAGCAACTTACCAAGGTCCCCCAAGCTATACTATATTTCTATCTTTTATTGATTCAAAAAGAAAACAAAAGCAACCTAATGAGAGATCTAATATTATGAAGGTTTTGAAATGGCCCCATCTATGCTATAATACCCTCACAATAATGAAAAATGAGAGGTTATTATCGTAGACCCTCCTAACAAGATCAAATTGATGAAGCTTCTTGGGCCTACTACACACTGAATCTGGCATGATGATCTAATCTTGGACAACATAATCAACCATCTTGGTGGTAGCTTTTTTAACATCAATGTACTATGGCCTTTCTGTAGCTACTATATTTAATGCATTGGCTTTCCTTTTAGTTATCAAAGCATCCTTGAAGCTCACATTCTTAGAATTTTCCCCTTTTCTCCTATCAAAATACCCAGTTTCTTACACCACACTATCCATACATTTTTTTGTAGTTTTTGTAATCCATGAACTAAATCTAAGAGGACCACCTCTATTCACTTTTTATTTTATAACAAATCATGACCTGGACCTCCCCCATGTATACCACTGTCTTGCTACCTCCTCCCCATCCCATTGATGTCTTCTTCCTTAGATGTCTCTTCGATCTAGACCTTAATAATTTCTTGATTGACCTACATCTTCGCTTGTTGTCCTAATGAATTTTTAATAGAAAAACACTTGCCTAAATGGTTCCCTATCTCTTGCATTGGAGACACTTCTATCTCTACTTGAGAATCTTCCAGGTTCATTCTAGTTTTTAAGCCCATTGCCTCCCTTTGATAGTTTGGAATAGCTACAGGTTTGTGAAACTTTTCTTTCTTTACCATGGTAGCTCTTTTTCCTTTATTGTACAAGCATCCAAGGCCTTAGCCCTTTCCTTGTCCTTGAGTCTTCATCCTACTAAATTCTTTGTTCTTAATGATCTCGACTTCCTTGAATTGTTTTATCAGTCTCATCATTCTTGCTTGCTGCATTCCCTTTCATCTCTCCTAGCAATTCAACAATTTCTTGTTGATGAAACATTGCTCCATGTAATGGCCAACATGGCCACATAGAAAGAACATTCGAGGAAGGCCCTGATATTCAAAAGATTGGAAAGCTTTCTCGAACTTTTTGCTCATCCACATTCCCAGCTTCAAAGGTTTAGATATATCCATCCTCACACAGACCCTTGCATAAGATGATCATTACAAATTAGTGGTCCAACCATCAACTAAAATTGGTTCTCCAATGGCTTTCGCAATACATAAAATATTTTTCATATCCTAGTACAACAACGAAAGTGTGGGAAATCTAACCTACATCTGGGCACACATCACTGTCACAGCATTCAGCCTAAACACAAGGGTTCACACATCCAACTCCCATAGTTTGTTTGTGCACCAACCTGACTAGGTCCCCCAAGCCACACTACATTTCTATCTTCTATCAAATCAAAATACAGACAAAAACATCCTAATGAGAGATCTAATATTTTGAAGTTTATGAAATGGCCTTATCTATGCTATAATACCCTTGTAATAATGAAAAATGGGATGTTGCTTGCATAGACCCTCCCCACAAGATCAAATTGATGGAACTCCTTGTGCTTACTACATGTTGAATCTGAGATGATGATCTAATCATGGACAGCATAATCAACCATCTCTGTAATAGAGTCTTTAACATCAACGTATGATGGTCATTCTATATCTACTATATTTCTACATTGGATGTCCTTACAATTACAAAGCATAATTGAAAACCACTTTGTTAGAATTTTCCCTTTTTCCCTTATCACAATACCTAGTTTTGTGCACCACATCATCTATCCTTACTACATCGTGGCCTGCATTAGCTTGAATGTGCTCACCTTGAATGGGATCACCTGATTATTGGGCTCATTCTTCCTAGTTACATAGTCTTTATTCTCTAGTACTATAGCATCCAGATTCATAGAATTTTTTCTATTCTTATTGTCACTTGATAAGTAGTGTGGTTTCCCCACACTTTCATTTTTTTCAAAGTATGAGTTGATCACCTCAACATCTCCAACAATTCTTATCCCCGTTTCAACCTCAATTGATGTAGATTCTATAGAAGTATCACCTTCATTTGGCTCTACACAAACCTCACATTGAACTATAAAAGTAGCTAATACAACATCTATATTGATTGAACCTACTTTATAGTTGCATTCATCCACTAGTAGTTTGTTGCACATTGAAGATACATATTCACTACCTTTGCCTTTCTTGTTAATCTTATATGCTTTATTGCCAACAATCATACTTATTTTAAGAATCACTTCAAGCAATTTCCAGCACTTCGCCAACAATATGACCATAGAACAAATGCAATTTCCAGTAACATAGCACAATAATCTTTATAATTAAGTAGATAGCTATAGCATTCCAATAGTAATAACAAACACTTCCAGTAGCAATAGCAAACACTTCCACATAGCAATGGAACCAAACAACAAGACAACAATATGAAATTTCTAATTATAAGTGAAGAAATGACCTTCATAGATGAATTTAACTATGCAACTACTACAGTGATGTCTAAACCAAGTGTCATGGAAGAAGTAGAATTTGCCTCTCGTAGCACCCTTTGTAGCATACAGGCATTGAATTTGAATTCCCATGCATGTGCATGACTGTGAATCGTGTGCCTCTTGCCACCCATCGTGTGCGTTGCATAACGTCCTTTGTAGAATTCACCTTGCATAGTGCCCTTTGCAACGTACAAGCATCAAAATTGAATTACCATGCATGCGTGCCACTAACGATTATGGCTTCTTGCTACCAACCATGTGCCTCTTTGTCATCTTAGGGTGTGCCTCCTTGCACTCCCATACATGCACACCAATTCAAATGCAACCACACCAACCAATGCCCCACTTCCAGCATGCCAGCCACACCATCAGCCTTCCCTTTATCGAGGGATTTGAAATCTCCACCAAACCTCAAAATCTCCCTTAAAGTCTTCTCCTTCAAAGTCTTTGGGTTCCTTGATAATCAAAAAAGTTGAAGCCTACAAGGTTACCTCCTTATGGAGGTTGGAATACATAATCAGTAAACAAAAGCTTACTAAGTTGTTTAGGATGGGGCATACCAAGTTCCCACCAAAAATAAAAATACAAGGCTTCATGTGCAATCCAATGTGCAACAGCATTCCCTTCCCACAGAACATGCATGATTTTAAATGCCTTCAGTTGATGAGCATAGTTGATAACATTGGTAAACATAGAGTAGAAAGGATGGAGAGCATCAGAATGTGTATGAATAACCTTATTGAGCATCATAACCACATCATTGGAGTATGATTCTAGGTTAATTGTAGTAGCATTTGGATAATGGTAGCTCAAGTATTCCAAGGCATATAACATTGTTATTATTTCCACCACACATGAAGAAGTTGATATGACTTTCCTCCTCAAGAATTTGAGAGGCATACCCATGTAATCTCTCATAATTAGACCAATAGAAGCCAATGAATTCATTGCTAACACATCATAGTTGCATATAATCTAGCTTATAGAAGGACTCCATTGTAGCTTTATAGGGAGCCCTATAAGGCTAATTAGATTCCCACTGGGTGAACTGGAAAAGCTGGAACCTATAGTAATAAGGAGATAGAAATAGTAATGTGGTAATGTAAAGCTTTTAGATTGAGCACATTTTTATCATGCTTCCTCTTGTTCTTACTAAACCATAGGAAAGTCTTTGGGTTCCCAGTAATATATTAATGGCCATAGCCTACAAAAGGTCCCTATGGAGGATCAAACAAAAAGTTTGAAAATAATAGCATCAAAAGGGGTTTAAGAAGGGGCATACTCTAGTCCTAAGTAAAGTCAGAAAAAACTACATAATATATGACTCAACATAAAAGCATCCATGTTGTGAACATACATGAGAGAATCCCTATATCTACCTCCACGTGAAGGGTGAGGTAGAAGATTACCAACCTCCTGAATTATCATAGTAGAATCTGACTGGATCTCGACAAAATGAAAGGCTAAAAGCTTTGTCCAAAGCAAAGTAAAGGCCTTCAGTATGGCATGAACCTCTATAACAATGCTTACATGAGAATATACACTTCTTCTTGCAACAAAAAGTGGCTTACCAAGTTAGTCTCTAACAACAATCCTGAGCCCCACAACATCACCATCAATAGTCACACCACAATTAATTTTAATCCATCCAGTTGGAGGAGCCCAAATTTAAGCTACATTCAACCCATGTGAGTTGTGTGGACTCTTGTAGGACATGGATGAATCCAAATTACACTATTTAAATGCAGCCCCTATGTCTAGTTGAATCTTCCTTAACAAAATAATATTGTGCATGGTTTGCTCAATATATTTCATTGAGTTTCTATTGATCCAAATGTAGTAGAAAGCTGTTGCAACAAGTACATCCTACTTCATCGTGTCACTATGCTTCAAATTAATCATCTCCATGTTGTTGTAAACATTCTATAAGATCATAATATTGCTATTGTTATTGGTACTACTTGGATAAAGTGCTGCAGCTGTCTCCTTCATGCAATGCACATCCCAATTTCTCTAGCCTTCTAGTAATCACACAAAAAATGTAACATCATTTTAGCCTCATTGCAGCCCCAAATGCAGTTGTCACTCTTTGTAATTCTCTTTTCACTAGCCATACTATAGTAGGAATGTAGTTTTTGATTGATCCCCAAATGAAAAGCTTCACTCTTGGTAGCACCTTTAGCTTCCAAATCAAACCATACTTGCTTGCAGTAACCCGTGAGTTCCCAGCATTATCCAAAATTTCTACTTAAATCATTGTGGAGTAGAGGCTAGAATTATTCACTTCCATGGTTTTAGTTTGAACTTGTAGCAGTTGGTCCTTACTTGCATCCAATGATGAAAGTGAGATGCAACACCCTATCAAGTAGCAAATCATTAGCCCAAGAATTGACTCTACATACTTCTTATTCCTCATGCTTAATTATGCATTCCTAAACTTTGTTCAGCCACTCCACCTCCATGTTTATGTATATTGGCCACCACTTAATTGGAAGAAATCCAAGCCTATTGTCTTCAACAAAACACACATCGATGCCATCTCCAATTCTCCACACAAAGTTGGAATAGCCCATCACATTACCTCATCACTGAGTCTATAAACTTGCAAAGCACCTCATGGAACACCCTCCATCTTTTCTCCTAACAACTATTTCCTCCTGATCACCTCCACCCACACACAATCCTCTTTTGTCCAGACCATCTACATTACTTTACAGTCAAGACACATTGCCAAATAGTAAGGTTGTGGATGCTCAAACCTCCCTCCTCCTTTAGTAATGTGATGGATCTCCATTCCACATACTACATTGCATGACAATCATTTGCACCACACCATAAATACCTTCTAAACGTATTTTCCATTTCATTAATAAACCTATTTGGCACCACAAAATGACTTAAATAGAAATTTGGAATGTCTATCACCATTGAATTGATGACAACAATCCTGTCAGCCAAGGAAAGAAGCCTTATTCTCTATTTTGAAACCTATTCTTGTAGTGTTTGAATGATAAAATTGAAATCCCCATTACTCAGTAAATTTGCCAAAATGGGAACCCTTTAATAATTGAGATTTTTTTCCTAGGTTATATGAACTGTGCCAGCCACCATCTTTCTTCTTTTACCTAACATACCCTTGCTGAAGTAGGCTCTAGATTTTGTAAGATTTACCCTCTACCTGGAGTGTTTCTTGTATTTCTCCATAATCTGTCTCACAGACCTAGCAGTGACACATGTAATAGGTACATATAAAATCACATCGTTAGCATATAACAAGTAGAAATGATCAGGGAGGTCGGCCCACATCAAAACCCCAATTTTATTAGAGTTTCATACTTCACAATAAGCCAAGACAAATATTCAGATGTAATGGTAAAAAAATAAGGTGACAATGGAAACCCTTGCCTTAAGCCTCTAGTGGCCCCAATCCCTGAGAGTCTGACCCCATTTAGTAGTAACCCAAATCTTGGAGATGAGATACAAGCGTTCACCCACTCGCACCATAATAGAGGAATGCCCAAGAATATCATCATATTAATAACAAATTTCCATCTCACCTTATCATATGCTTCTTCCATATTTACCTTGATTACCATAAAATCCTCTTTGGATGTAGAGTGCAGTCAAGTTGCCATTTCTTGATCAATAAAGATATTATCTGAGATAGATCTGCCTGACACAAATGCACCTTGTTCCATCGAAATGAGTCGAGGTAATAGTTCCTTCAATCTTCCATCAAGATCTTTGCCATAATTATATATATAACATTGCATAAGCTTATGGGCCTAAACTATTCTGAGTTGTCAGTACCAAACACTTCTAGAATAAGCATAATGAGAGTATCTTTCCTTGCTTTTGATATTTGTCTATCATGAAAAAATTATAACACAGCTCTATTAACATCACTCTGATTAATGGCCTTGTATTTATGCACAAACTCCATTATGAGCCCATCCATCCCTAGTGCTTACTTCTTTCTGATTGATCTAAAAGTGCTTTTGACTTCTTTCTCAATAACCTACATGATAAGCATTCCTTCTTGTTCCCTATTAGTGCATCTATGTGGCTGGTAATGTAATGGAGGATGGTACACATCATTATTGTGCCACTTCTTCTCAAAATGGTTAACCAATAGACACTTTATATTCTTTGTAAAACTGACCACAAGTAAAGACAATCCTTATTGTCCTGTTTAGCCCAAGACAGATGTATAACATGATCAATAAATTCTTTCACAAAATAATTTTGTAAATTTTTGACATTCCATAACCCATAACAATCCACAAAACAGTCGACCCACTTGGGTTGTAGCTCTTGCACATTAATGTAAGTCGACCACTTGCTTAGGGGAAGGAAAGATAACCAATAATCATTAAGAAAGGTATTTTTTACTATTTATAATTTGCCATACTGAGTTTTGTTATGTCCATTTTAATGTTAAATCCATAAGCTTACAGGTATGTGAAGCCCTATGTGGGATTTTGATCATGTTTTGCTACGTAAAATATTTTTCACGAAATATTTGGACCCACCAATCATCCTCACATGCAATTAAGTATCTATAATGCATCGTAATAAAAGCAATGTACACCTCAACAAATTACAAATACCTAATCTACCAAGCTCATTTGGTTGGGTAACCAACTTCAAGTTGACAAAATGAATGGAATTCTATACAACATCCCCAATCCATAAAAAGTTGCACATAACCTTCTCTAATTTGCTAATAACTACACTTGACATTGAGCAATGTCCTAAATAGAAAGTAAGGATAAATAGAATTATTAAATTAATCATAGTGATTCTCCTAATGAGTGATAGTGCTCTCACCCTATACTTTTCCATAAACATATGCACTTTGTCAATTATGTGACTGAAAACCTTGCTTTATGGTTTTGTTGCTAAAATTTGGATGCCTAAGTTTTTTATTTTGGAAGCTTGAAAAAAATGTAGTTTATCTACAATCATTTTCTTATGCTTTGGACTCATCCCTTTACTAAATAGTACTCTTGACTTCATGATGTTGATAGATTGGCCTGTATGATTGTCACAGAGCCTCAAAGTTTCCCTGATAGCTTTTACTATGACACATGTAGCAGGGGTGTAAATGATCACATCATCTACATAAAGGTGGTGAGTAATAAGAGGAGAATTACTAGTAATCATTATCTTAATGTTAGAGTCTTACTCCACCTATTGTTGTATAAGCCATTATAAATGGTAGGCACACCCCATTCGAAAGAATACCAAATATAGGGTTCCTAATACAAGCTTCCATCCATTGATACCATCTATTGAAGAAGTGAAGCTACTTCAGCATATTAGTGACAAATTTGTAATTAACTTTGTCATGGACCTGATCCATATCTAATTTCAATGCCATAAGTCCAACCTTGGATGTTGAAGAGTGCATATGTGCTGTCACTTCTAGAGCCAGAAGAATATTGCCAGAAATGCTATGACTTAGAACAAAAACCCCTGCTCTATTACCATAATAGTTGGGAGTACTCTCTTAAGTCTCTCCATAAGATGTTTTTCAATAATTTTATATATAACATTACAAAGGCTATTGTGTCTGAAATGCTTCAGCTTGTTGGACCCCTAAATATTTTGAACCAATACAACCAATGTATCCTTCCACTTCTTAGGCATGTCTAAATCAATAATTTTTTTTTAACTATCTAATGATATCAGAGTGTATGATGAGTAATAACCTATAATAAACTCAGCTGAGATACCATTCATGTTTAGTGTTTTGTTTCTCCTAATTAACATTGCACTACTTTTAATTTTATCATTAGTAACAATAGCTATAAGGGATTTTTCCTACTTAAAAGTAATCGTCTTCAAGGGGGAACTAGACGGAATGTCTTTGGGGTCACCTTGACTATACCATTTTCTTACAAAGAAACTCATAAGGAATTCTTTAATGTCATTATTAAGTTGTATAATAGCCCACCTTGATATTTCATTTGATGGATGTAATTATTTCTAAAATTTATAATAGTAGTAGCATGAAATTAGTGAATATTGGGGTCCCCCATCTTGGCCCATTTAATTTGGTTCTTTGCCACCACAAAATATCCTCCAATGTCACCACCTTCTGATATGCCTTAATATGCTCAACCAATGCATTAATTTCCATCTCATTGAGTCCATAGTTTGTTTCTTTCATTTGTATTTCTTGTATTATATGTTGTTGTTGCCTATGCTTTTCATGAATATTTCCATTTTCACTTTTGCTCCACATTTTCAATGCAATCATAGCCCTTCAAAATTTTGTTGATAAACAAGTCATTTTGTATCCTACCATAGGTCTATGCCACTCTCCATCAATAATCTCGATAGTCCTGGGGAGTATAAGCCACACATTTTCAAATTGTAGTGTTCTCCCAATGTTATTAAGCATCTATTCTTTAAAGGTGATAAACATGTGGCAAATGATCTGAGATAATATGGGGGAGGCGAGTAATAGTAGTGCCCAAAGAGGCAATTAGTCCAATTTCAAGTAGAAAGATTCTTTCCAACCTCTCCCAAATTCTTGTATTCCTAGAATTATTATTATATCAAGTATATCTATTATCCACAAAACAAAGGTCAGCAAGCTCCATTTCATAAAAGAAATTAGAGAATTCATGATGTGCTTGGCCATGTGAGAACTATTTCTTACCTTTTTTCCCTCCTACAAAAGAAGTGCAATAAAATCCCTTGTAATCATAAGAGGTTTTAAGTGTTGAAAACTGCTTCTAATGTGCTTCCAAACATCTCTATGCATTATATAGTCCTTTGAAGCATAAATAATCAAGAATCTCCATGTCCTGACAGTATCATTTTTAGCATTAAAGGAAATCAGTTATGATGTAGAATAAGTGATATCAACCCCATATCCAATCTTTCCACATTAGAACAATCCCTCCTAAAAGCCCTACTAAAATATGAGCATGAAACTTCCATGTTTTCCTCAATAACATATCCACATGGCTCCTGCCAAACTTCCCAACTCTTGTTTCTAGTAATGTTACCATGGCAACATTATGTTCTCTAATAATCCAATCCAAATTTGCTTGATTTAGTGCATTGAATGCCCCTAATCTTCTAAACAATCAGCAAGAACATGATGATAATTAAACGAGATAAGTATGTACCCTACTCTACTAAGCATTAAGCCCATCTATTTTGTAAAATTTTATAAGTTAGAGGATGTGATGTGTACACTATCCTAGTCCCTAACCTTCTTAAGCTTATTTTCAAGAACCAAGTGAGTAGCCATCTCAATAGTGTAGTAATTTCTATCATGGTGTAGTTCCCTGTTAGCATGACATGAGTTTTTCCATTCTTCAACCAGTCTACCCTCGAACAACATTCCTCAGGCTCCCCTCTATAATGATTTGCTATAGATTTTTTGTCCACAAGCTTTCTTATATTTTCCTTCTAGCTATATTTGTTGTGTTTGGCATTTGCATAAGGACAACACTTTGTGCACCAAACAAAATTTGAAAGGCATAGTTCAAACACCATAACGTCGTAGCATTCTTGTGAGAGGCAAATACCCTTCACAGTATTCTCAAAGACTTGCCTCAAAACCCATTTGATAGTGGAGCAATCATTGATGCTCACCATAAAAATGTCGACAAGTCATGCCATATTCACACCCATATAGTAGCAATGAGAAGAAATAGTAGTAGCTGTAGAAGTTCGTGCTGTTACAGTTGCTGCTACTACTTTTTTGCTACTATTTCTATAGTAGGTCAGGAAACATGCTACCAAAATTCCACACAGCCATGCTTATCATTACTGATATTGACACTACCATAGAGCCATCTATGAGTACCAACATTCTCCCCATTGAAATTTATAAATTTTCACCAGTCATATAGCATGATTGTTTGCAGTGTCTACCCACTCAATAATAGTAGTAGGTTTAATACAAGTTTAACAAAGTATACTTATAAGTAATCAAATAGTAATTCCTATAACTTCCTATAGCATTCATTCCCAACACACAGTAGTTCATAGTATCCTTTACCTCCTAATATGCTCAAATTTTATAATTGTTGTCACTAGCAATTAAGGTCTCTCCTTTAGCATTTTGAAACTTAGTATGCTTTAGCTAGTCCTCCCACATGCAAAATCCACCAAAGACTCTTAAATTATCCATGACTTTTTTAGCACACTTGTTCAAAATCTTTGCCTCACCAGCTGTTCATGGTACAGTAAAAGACATCCAGGCATACCAAACTCACACCCATGTAGTAGTGGTGAAGAGAAACAGTTGTTCTAATATAAATTGGTGTTGTTCTTGTTACAATTACTATAGTAGCCAACAAACATGTTGCAAAAATTTCCCTCAGCCAAGCTTATCCTTATTGATATTGGCACCACCATGCAGCCATCTATTAGTACCCACATTCTCCTCATGATAATTTACAATGTTTAAACCAATCATATAGCATGATTGTTTGCACTTTGTACCCATCTAGCAATAGTAGTTGTTGTGATGCAAATTTAAAAAAGTGTTCCTATAAGTAATCAATATCCATTGTAAAATCAAAGTGCACATCAGTGCAATGTTGCTAGCTGCTAATTGGTTTTAGATGTTTTGGTTGATTATGAAGACTGTGGATGATTATTGCAAAATGGGGATCAAGAACCAAATTTAGAATGAAATGGGTACATGTGAGGAAGCTTGTGCTAGAAAATGTAAATAACTGTACTAAGTTATGCATTTGTGAGGAAAGTGCAAAATTATAAGTGCTGGAAGGTGCACCGAATGAGACAGTCCAAATGTAGTAGATCTAATATATTTTCCATAGTTTGGCCTTATAATAATTAAGTTGTTTCACATTTTTCTAATTGGCTTTTTAGTAGCTTGCTCTAATGGCTAAATCTTGAAATTTAATTTGGGTGTGATGGCTAGAAGCAAAGGACATAAGAGCAATAAGAAAATTAAAGGCTTTGTTCTATCACCTCCAATGCCAAATGAGTTGCTTGCTAGTGATATAATGCAAAATTAGGGAATGGAAACATTGTATTAGACGTTTTAGTAGTAGATGGTAGGATTAATGTTGAGCTAAAAGAAAATGTTACAATCAAAAATTTTGTTTCAAATGATTTGGGTATAGAGTTTGTTTTTCATGATAAGGAGGGTGAGATGAATTCAAATATTGAAAAAGCTAGAAGAAATGGTATGTTAAACTCTCCAATTAATGACCAAAAGTATGCATAGGGTAGGGGATATGTTGAGGCATTGTAGCTAGAAAATAATAAAAGTCCAATTAAGGATATTGGGGTTGGAAACAACATGATTCTAAGAAATGATGATGAATATCAATGGGATTGGGAATGCTACAATTTAGATTTAAACTGGCTTAATTCATTGCAATAGGTAGTTATGATGGTGCTATTGGGAAGAAGGAAATTCCAAACAAGGTGAGTTTCAAAGATACACTTTTTGTAAAGAAGAATGTTACTTCTATACACTTTGGGGATACTGAAATGCCTTAATATGTTGATGTGAAAGAAGCAGCTCTTAAAGAGGTTGATTACATAGTTCATGATAAGATCATTATGTATGATTTAGCATGTTAGGCATATGGAATTTCACAAACATGATATGGTGGGTAGGATTTGTGTTAGTAATCCTTTCTTTTTTATCATCTAAAGATTCTTATAAAGAAGATGGGCCATTTCACTAGTTTCAAAATTTTAGATCTATCATCCAGTTATTTCTATTTGTATTTTGAAACATTGGAGGATAAGAATGTTGTTTGGCTTAGGGGACCTTGGTAGATAGCATGGCATACTATTGAGCTAGATGTGTAGACCCTAGAATTTAGGTTGAATTTTGTGTCCATCATGTGTGCCCATGTGGATAATTTTTTCCATACTCCCTTTATTATATTAGGATACTAAAAATTTTTTACAAATTGTGAAGGCTATCAAAGACCCAATTATGCTTGATGGGTGGATGACTGACCTACAAAAATCTATGTATGTACTAGTCTGTGTGAGAATAGATTTATCCAAACCACTAAAGGTAGGTATGTGACTTAGTTGGCACTTGGAGAGAACTTTCCTCCCTTATATGTGCTTTCTATGTGGTCATGTTTGGCCATTACACCAAGGAGTGCTCTTAGGGTATGGTAGCTACTAAATTACGAAGTAAAGTTGATGGGAACAAAGTAGATAATGATAGTGTAAATGAAACAGTGAGTCACTACACTTGTGAATAGTAGGAATAGGGTGAGGATGACATGGGAAAGATTAAAGGCCTAAGCCCTTAGATGTTGGTTCAATGATGGAATAGAAGGGCTACCTTGGAAGGACATTAAAGGGAGCCAAAACATAGAGGTGAATCTAATTGTCAAAGGGATGTAAGTAGGTCTAGAAGTGACTCAAGACATGGGAAACATACATATAAGTGTCAGAGTGTCTCTACATCACAAAGTAGGGAACCATTTAGAAAAGTGTGGACTCCAAAGACTCCAACTAAGCAATACCTTAACTCGAGTTGGCTGTGACACGAAGAAAGCAGCAAGAAGTTGTCATGTAGGGCAACACAAGTGTGTTATGGGGTAGCTAGAAGGTAGTATTATTGAAGAAGCTATATGATGGACTCTCCAGAGGAATGATTTACACCTAGAGGTTCTCCAACTCATGCTGTGTTTTAGAGTTGATTGTGATTAGAGGGGATCCACTCAGATGTAGTGTATGGGTCATAAATGTCAAAATAATATGCATGGTTGGTGGGAAAACTAGGAGCTCCATTACTTGGAACTACATTTGTTTAACTTTGTTGCTATATCAAAGAATTCTTGATGTGATTGGGAAGGAACTGTTGGAAAATGAAGGTTGATTGTTAAACAATTAAGCATAATATGAAGGAAATCTACAGGAGTGTATGGAAGTTTATTTATATAACTCCAACCTGTTAGGAAGTAATGGGGCACCTATGCTCAAAGGCTACTGCTTGGTTGATGCCTTTAAGATGGTGGATATATATCTATTAAAAACTCAATTATGTGGCTATGACAAGATGGGAAACAATTGTAAGCAAGTGTGCTTAAAAACTATGAAGAATTCTTCTAGAGGTGGCTTTAGGGGCTATAGTAAGATGTATGGTTGGCTAACAATTTAAAAAAATAGAATGCTAAAAGTGGTGTATTGATTGTAAGAAGTGGTTGTCACAAAATTTGGGTGTGTAGGGATGTGAATGTTGCTATGATCTATTGTACATGGGGAGCTATTTGGGTTGGCAACTACAAGAATTTTTGTTATTTGGATGTCTGCATGGAATTGTTTTTAAACCATGACAAGTTTCATAACAACTGCTGCTACTGGAAGGGGTATGAATGCAACCAAATGAGTTGTAAGGGTTGTGCAAACACAACTTGTAGTCATTGTGAGATTGTGGATACCTCCAATATGATGTACATGGAGTGCCAAATTGGAAATTATATGCATGGTTGTTTGATTACTGGGAGCTCCATTTGGGGGGGGGAGGCTACATTATTTTAGAATTATTATTGTATTAATGAGTTGTGGGAGTGCCTTTGATGTATCTATAGGGGAATAAATAATGATTTGCTCAATAGTTAAGTATTGTTTGAAGGAAATAAATAGGAATGTATGGAATGTTATTCTTAGTTCTCCAACCTTCTACAAGCTAAGAGGTAATGAGGCAGCTGTACCCAAAGGCTACTGGTTGTTTGATGGTTTGATGATGGGGTGAGCACATTTTGTGAAAGGCCAACTATTTGGTTTTGGCTAGAGGGGAAATAACTTTAAGAATTTGTGCTTAAAAGCTATGGAGGTCTATTCTAGAGGGGTACTTGGTGAACGTTGTAAGGGGTAATGTTGGTTAAAGAATACTAAAAAGTAGAAAGCTTTAATTAGGTGTTACAATATCTAGGTGTGCTTTGATGTCATTGCCACTATGATCTACTACATGCTGGGAGTCGTTGCGGTTGGCAATTGCGTGGATCATTGCTCTTTGGTTGTCTAAATAGAATGTTTTTCTAACAATGATAGGTTTCGCAGTGGTTGCTATGGTTGGATATGGCTGCAGCAAATACAGGGCATGTTGGCAAAATTACAAAGAGCTAGGAATTGGAAGGCCATTAAAATTAAAATTAAATGATCAGAATTGTCATGTGGAATTTAAGTGGAATAAAAGATAAGAAATTGAGGAGCTATTTGTAGCACAAAATCAGATTACATAATATTGCAATGGTGGTGCTTGTGGAGACTCGGGTGGAGAAAATTAGTTGACAGGATGTTGATTTTCTACTTAGTAGAGACTTATGTAATGTGGGATGGAATTTGTTATTGAAACGATGAAGATTCTGGGTTTCCCTTCTCTATGGTGTGAGTGGATGAAAGCTTGAAGTTTAGCCCCAAGGTTTGGCATTTTACATAATGGGGGTATACTTTCGTGGATCAAGGGCAATCGAGACTGAGATAAGGGCACTTTATTGCCTTATCTATTTACCATAGCATCTGAATACCTATCATGGCTGGTGAAGAAATAAGAAAACAAGATTGTATTGGGCTTTAATTATGGGATTACAACCCAGTTATTTCATATTTGTTGTATGCAAATGACGTGATTTTAGATGCACCTACCATGTATGCTACTGCTATGACTTTAAATAGATAATGGATTATTATGGCAAGCATTCTGGTAAGAAAGTAAACTTGGGGAAATTCAGAATCTTTTTCAATAAGGGAATATCGAGTAAAAGAAGAAAGATGGTGGTTGGGAAAGTTCACATGACCCATGCAAGGAACCTACCACATAAGGGTCCTATTTTGCCAAATTTGTCAAAAAAATGGAGCTTAACTTTATTAACCAAAAAGTGGAAGAGCAAGTTGCAAGACGGAGAATTAGGACTCTTTCATTTGCAGGTAGGACTTCTATGATCAATTTGATACTTACACATATTCCCAAATTTTATCTAAACCACTATGTAGTGCCAAGGGAACTTATAAATAGCTAGAAAAACTAAGGGGGACTTATAAATGAGCTAGAAAAACTATGTAGAAACTACCTATGGTGTAGTGCAAGCATTTGTCATGCTATACATTATGCAGATTAGAGAAGTTCACCCTGTCGAAAGTAGAGGGAGACATAGACATCCAAGATCTCACCATTTGGGATTGTGCCTAGATCATGAAGCATCATAAAAGAATCTTGGTAAGTGGGGAGGGCCCATGGGTCAACGTGTTGAGAAAAAAATATTTCCATGGTGAGAAGAATGTGGGTATCTCTAGAGGAGCCTCACAAGCTCGTACGCTTATTCATAATACAATGTCTTAAGCTACTTCTAGCTTAGTGTGGAGGATTGAAGATGGTACTACTATGCATTTTGTTGAAGACAATTAGAATGGTGTGGTTCCAATTAAGAGGTGGCCAACCTATATTAATATGTATGCATAGTGGCTAAATGAAGTGCAAGAGATTATTGTTGACCATGAGGTTTGGGATGTGTACAAAATAAGCGCTGTTGATGATCAACTAGAGAATTTTGCACCTTCCTTGGGTGGTTAATGGTAGCAAGGATTTGATTCTTTATGTCCAAATTGAGAGCTTAGAGGTGGATAATTCTAGTCGTTATAGTAGGATGGCTAATGATGAATTTGCTAATGTTGTTGAAGCCTAGCGAGCAGCAGGCTGCAACCATGGGTGGATTTGGAAACTCAAACTACTACCTTGGGTCAAGCTTTCATATAGAGGATAATAAAGAATTGTTATCCACTTATTGCTTGGTTGGTGGCAAAGAGAATTGCATTCATTGTCAGCTATTCTCGAGGGTGCAGGGAGGCTGAGATGTTACAGCAACATAATGTAGGATTGCTAGAAAGTGAAGAAATTGTTGGAGGTGTTAAGGATGAATAAGGTGATTACTACAATTAATCCCACTGGCAATAGCAATATATTGATGTTAGAGGCATTGTATAGTAGCATGGAGAGTAAAAGTTTGATTCATTGTGGGGAGATACAACATTTTGCTCTTATTGCAACTACCTTTTGCCATCTTTAAATGGATAAGATTATGAAAAAGCACAATGAAAATGTTAGCTATATTTTTGTTTTATTGAGGAAGATACAACTTAATAATTTGGCTACCTTGGAATGCTTCAATTATGAACCATCCACATCCTGTGGGAGTCTTTCCAATCCTCACATGTTGAAGGAAACTTTAACTTGGGCTCCTCCTCCCACTGGGTGCATTAAAATTAATTACAATGCAACTATTCAAGGAGATGTCACTATGGTCGGTATGGTGGTCAGGGACCAATATGTTAAGACACTTCTTATTGCTAGCAAGTTCTATTACTCCCAGTAGAGACATGCCATGGAGTTAAATGCTATTTTGGAGGTTATGTTTTTGCTTAAGACCAAGTTTATCATTTTTCAGGCTACAAAAATTGAGTCAGACTCTACAATCGTGATCTTGTCGGTTGATAGGATGGTTCATGGTCCTTCACATGGTGGGAGGCATAGTAATGGTTTTCAATATGTTAATGATATTGGTGCATTCAGGATGAGACACATATACATACATGGGAATCATCCTACTGATTAGGCAACACATCATACTCCCTTTTTTAATTTTTATTGAGACTTTGTTGTGCCCCTTCCCAAGAACCTTTTGATTTCTTTATACTCTAATGTTTTTCATCTACAGAGTACTTCTTATATACTACAAGCATCTTATATATTTTCAAAGAACCAAAGGACTTTGATTTCTCATAAGGTGATGACGGAGTCCAAAGAGTAACATCTACTAATCCTTGGTCGCCATCCTTTGTGGTTAAGAATAGGACGATATTTGATCATTTTTTAGCCCCTAATTTTCATTCTTTATTAATGAAAACATCATAATAAAATACTTTTTTATTTGTTGATCTTTCATAAATCTAAGAATTTCACCTTGCACTGTGAAATATGAAGGCCCACAAATATCCATCTTAATCATTACTCTAATCTCAAAGGCCAACATAATAGGATAAATATCAAGTGGTGTTATCCCATGTTAATGTATCCAAAATAGGGGCTTGTTTTGAACACCCTAATTTCTTCAAAGTAATAATGCCAAGGGCATAACTCAGCCAGCTGAGACCAGATTACATCATTGACAAAAAGATCAAAGTAAATAGTGCACACCAAAAAGTAGACTGACAGCCTAAATCATGGTCTAATTATGAGCTTTTTAACTACAATAGCTTAAATGTATGCTATTGGAGCTAAAATTATCACGATTACTGACACCAAACTTGCTCTCCAATGGATCCTGATTAAGGGGTTTAGATTGTACTCATTCCAATTACCAAACTCATGGAGCCTAGCATTGTTAATTATTTCACTAACTCCTTGTGTTAGGATTGGGTAATTTGCATGCCATTTGTCTTTCTTGGATGTGGTAGCTATCTCTCAGTGTCTTTCTCCAAAATCAAACTCTAATTCTCTGTTACACATCACCACCATACCTTATCCTACCATCAAAAGTTGATAGAGTAGAAAATTTGAATAATGCATCGTCGACATGAAGGACATGCAATCCAATAACTTATCATGAATCATGATGCCTTTTACCTAATGAGTGCATCCCTTTCAAACATCAGGGTTTGGTGCATGTATTTACTATAGTTATCTGAGTTGTATGTACAATCAAACAAACTATAGCAGATTTCATTAACCATTTATAGTTTCACAATTTGAAATTATACATACTTACACATGCATGGCTTAATCTTTGAGACAAGCATATGATTATTGGTAAGATCAACCAGGAATAATACAATGATAAAGGGCTAGGAAACGCCCCATGTCATAATGAACATGTTTGTTTCCTCTGGTGATACTCCATAAAGGAACATCCAATGCTCCAAAGTTTGGATACAATCCCATAAATTTGAAACATTACTTCTCAACAATAGCATTCTTCAAGGACAACCCTCCCTAATAGGGAATGAAAAGATCAAAATGTGTGATTTCTAAGGCCATGGAAACATGTGACAAAGTCTTACCCATAATGACTGACCATACCAAGAGGTAGCTAAGCCTTAAGAAGCAGCACCATGAAAAGCATCTCTTACGCAAAAGCCGTCTCATGCCAATCAAATTCCATTCACTTAAAGAACTTCAAAAATGTACAAAAAGAAGTGCAAAAGGTCTTATTAGGAATGAAGGACATGGCTATCATTCACATGACATGACATGAAATACCTGGCACAACATACAAAAGCAACAACTTGCACAACCAACATATGGCCAAGCAAAAATTGCATCACTTAAAGATCCCATTTGAGCAACATCTCATTCTTACATTGGTGGTCTTGAGATATGACAAGGGTCAAAAAGAGTAATGTATTTCTTACACAAATTGATGCGCAAGAAGAAAGCCACAGCAAGCAGTACCATGAAGGGAATGAGTGTAGATGGCAAGGACATGACCAAGCACTAGAAGCACCACAATGCCTTCACTAGCACATGCACAGGTCACCACTTAGTGTGCATGGACAAGCCTAAGTGTGCACGTAGACATGCCCCCACATGAGGATGCAATGCACTTCTATGTGTGTAGCTTCAACAGTGTTTGGCTAAATCCTTGTGTTTATTTCACCATCCATCTTCCACTTTGTTACAGGCTGTGCAACATCCCACATGCCCAAATGCCAATTGTATATTGTAATAATTCCATCTTGTAAGAAGGAAAGACTACTAATAAGTATTCACCTTATCCATGAAGTAGTAGCTCATAATGCTAAAAATATTGAAAAGCATTACACTTTGAGGTCCCCACATGCCCTACGCATAGGTTCCATTGAGCATGTGTAGATAGGCCCTTATGGGCACTCGTACACAAGCCACCATGTGCACTCGTAGTGTACTAACAATACAAGCTTAAACCATAGCACGTATTACACAAACCATCTTCCACTTTTCTGTAGGCTACACAGCATCCCACATACCCACTTAGATTATATATTATGACTATTATGTCAAAGACAAAGGTAAGACTACCAAAAAGGAATCACCCTATCCATGCAAAAATAGGTCGAAGCCCTAAAAGTCTAAAACAAGTTACACTTTAGGGACCCTACATGTCGTGCACATAGGCTATTGCTGAGTGTGTGTAGATAGATCCCCACCCCACCTTTCCCCCCACATGCCCCCTTCAAGTGCATGTGTGCATAGTGCACTGGCATGCACATAGCTCTAGGAGCCCTTAATTAGGGCTACAAGCCAACATGCTTAAAACCTAATGCAAATTACACCATCCATCTTCCACTTTGCTGTAGAGCACACAGCATGACACATACTTGTAGTATGTATATTGCAACAATGGCATGAAGGAAAAAGACAAGACTACCAATAAAGAATCACCTTATCTTAATGACAATAGCATGCAGTGCTAAAAGTCTAGAAAAAAGTTACACTTAGGGGTAGCCACATGCTACACATTGAGGTTACCACTAAGCAAGCATAGATAGGATATAGTGTGGGCATATTATGCACTACTGCATGTGTGTTTGCAAGGCTAAGGTTGTATCATAACATGCTCAAATACTTTCAAGTAGATTAAATATTGCATCATGAATCAATCACTTTGCTGTAGGCTGTACATCATCCCAAATACTTTCAAGTAGATTAAATATTGTGATAGTTTTGTCAAGGAAGAAAGGAAGACTACCAATAAGGAATGACCTTATCCAGGCGATAGTAATCCACATTGGTAAAATTCTAAAAAAAGATTACACTCTGTTGTCCCACAAGCCTAGCACTTAGGCTACCACTGAGCACGTAAAGATAAGCACCCACATACATAAGAAATGCACTGACAACCACACTATCCAATCGCATTTGACTTGGGCTAAAGCCCAAAATGGTTAAACCTCAGTGCATATTAAATCATCCATCATCCACTTTGCTACAGGTTGTACAATGTCCCACACACCCATTTGCATTTAATATATTACGACAATTCTATCAAGTAAGAAGGCAAGACTACCAAAAGGTAATAAACTTATCCTTGTGACAGTAACCTCCACTGCTAATAGTCCCTAAAAGAGTTGCACTTTCTGGTCTTCACATGTTGCATGCATAGGTTACTGCTTAGTGCATGTGTATAGGCCTGATGCATGCTCATAAAAGCCCCTCATGCTCAGCTAGGGCTATAGTACATAATGCTTAAACCTTAATGTAAATTACACCATCCATTTTCTACTTTGTTGTAAGATACATAGCATCCCACATGCCCACTTGTAGATTGTATATTGTGACAATTCTATGAAGGAAGAAGGCAAGACTACCAATTGTTAATCACTTTATCCATGCGACAACTTCTTGCAATGCAAAAATTCCCAAAAAATTTACATTTTGTGGTCGCCACCTAGTGCATGTGTAGGTTGCCACTGAGCACTTGTAGACAGGCCCTTGGGGTACACACACAGATAGGCCCCAATGCATGCACATTGTGCACGAGCATGTGCACAACAATAGAAGAGCTTGGCTCAGACAATTGCTCAAAATTCTTAAGCCCTTGTGCATAATACACCATCCATCTTTCACTTTTTTCTGACCGCACATCATCCCACATGCTCAGTAGGGGACTGTATAGTGCAACAATATTTTCATGGAAGAAGGCAAGACTACCAATATGTAATCATTTTATCCATGTGATAGTAGCCTGTAGTGGTAAAAATCCTAAAAAAAGTTACACTTTGGGTTTCTAGCATGCTGCACGCATAGATTGCCATTGAGTGTGTGTGTACAGGCCTTGTGGGTGCTCGTAGACAGGCTACCACATGCACTCATAGTGCTCTGATAATACATGCTTAAACCATAGCATGTATTGTACAAACCATCTTCAACATTTCTATAAGCCACACATGGTCCCACATACCTTCTTATAGATTTTATTTTTGATTATTATGTGAAATAAAAAGAAAAGCTAATAAGGAATCATCTTTTCCATGAAAAAGAAGGCCAAAGCACTAAAATTCATGAAAAAAGTTACACTTTGGAGACCATATAAGTCACGAGCATAGGTTGCTACTTAGCACATGTGGATAGATCCCCACCCTAACCTTCCCACAACCACCCCATCCCCTTCATAGACACATGCATGCAGTGCACTGGTGTGCTCACAACTCCAGGAGCCCTCAACTAGGGTTTCAGCACAACATGCTTAAACCCTACCATATATTGCATAATTCACCTTCCACATTACTACAAGCCACAGAACATCACACGAACCCACTTGAAAATTGTATATTGGGATAATGGCATCAAGGAAGAAGACAAGACTACCAATAAAGAATCACCTTATCTTTACGACAGTAGCCTGCGGTGCTAAAAGTCTAGAAAAAAGTTACACTTAGGGGTAGCCACTTGCCACATGGTAAGGTTACCACTAAGAGCATGCATATAGGCTATGGTGCAACCATGCTATGCACTGGTGCTTGTGCATACACGAGGCTAGGGTTATAACACAATATGCACAAACCCTAGCATGGATTGCACCGTGCATCTCTCACTATGATGCAAGCCATACAACATCCCAAATGCTAATAAGTGAATTGAATATTTTGCCAATTCTATCAAGCATGAAGGGAAGACTATCAATAGGGAATCACCTTATCCAAGTGACGATAGCCCATAGTGATAAAATTCCCAAAACAAAGCTACACATTATGGTCTCCACATGTCTGGCACATAGGTTGTCACTAAGTGCTTGCAGACAAGCTCCCATATATGTGAGCAATGCACTGGCAAACACACAACTTTAGTAGCATTCAGCATGGGCTACAACCTCACATGGTTAAAACCTAGTGCATATTACACCATCCATCTTTCACTTTCTAAAGGCTACATCCCATATGCCCATTTGTAGTTAATATATTATGACAATTTTATTAAGGAAGAACAAAGACTACCAATAAGGAATTACCTTATCCTTGTGATAGTAGCCCGCATCTGTAAAAGTCCCAAAAAAAGTTTTTCTTTTGGGTCCCTAATGCTTGCTCACAAAAGTTCCCCATGCTCAACTAGGGATACAACATAGCATGCTTAAACCCTAAAATATATTACACCATCCATTTTCCACTTTGCTGCAAGCCACATTACATCCTACATGCCCACTTGTAGATTGTATATTATGTTAATTTTATCAAGGAAGAAGGAAAGATTACCAATTCAAAATCACCTTATTTATGTGATAGCTACCTCTAGCACAAAAAATTCCAAAAAAAGATACACTTTGTGGTCACCACATTATACATGCACAAGTTGTCGCTAAGCACTACTAAACATGCCCTTGGGCATGTATAATGCACTGGCGTGTGAAAAATAATAATAGAGCTCGACTTAAGCAATAGATCAAAATACCTAAACCCTTGTGCATAGTGCACCATTGATCTTCCACTTTGCTACTGACTGTACAACATCCCACATCCCCACTGACAGACTATATATTGCAATAATTCAATCAAGGAAAAAGGTAAGACTATCAATAAGTAGTGACCTTATCCATGCAATAGTAGCCTGTAATGCTAAAAATCTAAAAAAATTTTCCACTTTCGTTCCCCACAAGCTATGCTCATCGACAACAACCAATTCACATGTGTAGACAGGCCTCTAAGCACACATGTAGTACATTAGCATGCACACAGCTTCAACAATGCTTGATTAGGGATACAGCTTAAATCCTTACACTTATTACACCATGCATATTCTATGCTATTGGCCATACACAATCTCATATAGCTATAAGTGAATTGAATATTTTGATAATTCTCTCAAGAAAGAAGAGAAGACTACTAATATGGAATCACCCTATCCAAGTGACAGTAACATGTAGCCTTAAAATTCCATAAAAAAGTTACACTTCATGGTCATTACAAGCCTCATGCATAGATTTCCACAAACCGTGCAAAGACAGGCCCCCATGTGTGTGAGCAATGCATTGGCGAGCACACAAGTCCTGTAGTGTTTGACTAGGGCTATAGCCCAACATGGTTAAACCCTAATGCATATTGCACAATCCATTCTTCAGTTTACTCTAGGACACACTACATCCCACATACCTACTTGCACTTTTTATATTGAGATAATTTTATCAAGAAAAAATGGAAAGTCTACTAATAGGAAATCACCTTGGGCAAAATGCTTAAACACTACACATTGCACACCATCCATCTCACACTTTGTTGTAGGTCCCACAATGTCCCACATGCCCACTTGTAGATTATATATTGTAACAATTCTATCAAGAAAGAAGGTCTCTGGGTGTATGCACAAATAGGTTGATGTTGAGCACATTCAGATAGGCCTCTCGGGAAATGCACAAATATGCCCCATGCTTGCATGTAATACATTAATGTGCACACAGCAACAACAGAGCTTGGCTAAGGCTATAACCCAAAATGCTTCAACCCTTGCACATTGTGCACCATTCATCTTCCATTTTTTTATAGGCTGCATAGTGTGTTATAAGCCCACTAGAGGATTGTATATTGCAACAATTCCATCAAGGAAGAAGGAAAGTTACCAATAAGTAATTACATTATCCATACAACAGCAATCTAGAGCTCTAAAACTCCTAAAAAAGTTACACTTTGGGATCTCCATATGCCGCTAGTGTAAGTTGCTAGTGAGCACATGTAGACAAGCCCCAACAAAGATGGGCTAGTATGTTGGGGTGCACACAACTCCAATAGTTCTTGGCTACGTCTACAACCTAAAATACTAAAATCCTTGGGCTTATTGAACTATCCATCTTTCTCTTTGTTGTAGGCTACAATATCCTAATTGCCCACAAAGAAAAAAATCCCAAAAGAATTACACTTTGGAGTCCTAACATTTCACACACACTAGTTGTCATTGAGTACGCATAGACAGGCCCATGCATTGCACAGTTCCAATAATACTCTGCTAGGGTTACAACCTAAAATGCTTAGATTCTTGCCCATATTACACCATCCATCTTCCACTTTGATGTAGGTCACACAACATCCCATATGCTCACTTACAAATTATATTTTGCAATATTTTTGCCAAGGAAGAAGATAAGACTACTAATAGATAATCACCTTATCCATGTGACAATAGCTTGCACTACAAGAAATCTTAAAAATAGTACAATTTGGGGTCTTTACAAGTTGGGCAAGTAGGTTGCCACTGAGCATGCATAGATATGCGCCTGCATGTGCAGACAGTATTTTGGCACTACATGCTTAAACGACAGCGTGTATTGCACCTTTCATCTTCTACTTTTCTGTAGACTACATAATGTCCTGCTTTGTCATTTTTCTTTTGTATATTGCAAAAATTTTATCACGGAAGTAGGTAGGACTACTAATAAGAAATCATCTCATCCATAAAATAGCAGTTTGCATCGCTAAAGGACTAGAAAAAGTTACACTTTGGGGTCAAAACAAGCTGTGCACATAAGTTAGTACTCAGTATACACGAAGAAAAGGCCCCCATGCACATGCATAGTGCACTGGCGTACACACAGCACCAACAGCACTCGGCTAAGGCTACTAGCCAAAATTCTTGAACCCTATAAATATTGCATAATCCAAGTTCCACTTTGCTGTAAGCCATAAAGCATGTAGATTGTATATTATGATAATTCTTTCTAAGAAGGAAAGACTATCAATAAGTAATATCTATATCCTTGCAGTAATAGCATGTAGTGCTAAAAATCTAGAAAAATTTACACTTTGTGGTCTCCACTGCCACACGCAAAGTTTATCGCTGAGCAAACACGTAGAAAGGCCCTTGAGCATAAGCATAATGCACATGTGTGCTTTCATTACACTAGTGTGCATGTAGTGCTTGGGCTAGGGCTACATCCCAAATTGATTAAACCATTGCACTATCCATATTCCACTTTGCTGTAGACCGCACAACATCCCATATACCCACTTAAGGATTATATATTACAATAGTTCTACCAAACAATAAGGAAAGACAACCAATAAGTAATAACATTATTCGTGCAACAATAGCCTGCAATACTAAAAATCCTAAAAAACAATTGCACTTTGGTGTCTCCACATCTTATACAAGAAAGTTGTCACTAAGCCCACATGGAAAGGACCCAGTAAGTGCACAAACTGCCTCGACATGCACGTAAAAATGCATTTCCATGCACACAACTCCAGCAATGATTAGCTAAGGCTATTACCAAAAATAATTAAATCCTTATGCTTATTGCACCATCCATCTTCCACTTTGCTACAGACCACACAGCATCCCACATGCTCACTTGTCAATTATATATTGTGACAATTCTATTAAGGAAAAAAGGAAAGATTACCAATAAGTAATCACATTATTCATGTGGTAGTAGTTGGCAGCACTAAAAATCCAAAGGAAAGTTACACTTTGGAGTCCCTAATGCCGCATACATAGGTTGCTATTGAGTGCATGCAAACAAGGCCCCACATGAGTGTGTAAGGATGCCACCATGCACACATGCAGTGGACTAGCAATACATTCTTAAACAATAGCATGTAATGCATCAACCATCTTCTACTTTTTTGTAGGCCACATAGGATCCCATATACTGACTTATGAATTACATATTGCAACCATTATGTCAAAGAAGAAGGAAAGACTACCAATAAAGAATCACCTTATCCATGTGATAGTTGCCTAAAGAGCTAAAAGTTGCAAAAAAGTTATACTTTGAGGACCCCACATGCCACGAATGCATGTTTCCACTAAGTGCACATAAATAGACCATCATTTGCTCATGTAGTGCACTGGATTGTGCATAGCTCCAAGAACCCTTGGTAAGGGCTACAGCCTAACATGCTTAAACCCCAATGCATAATGTATTATCCAACTTCCACTTTGTTGTAGGCATGATAGCATCACACATACCCACCTACAGATTGTATATAATGAAGGCAAGACCACCAATACGGGATCGTCTTATCCATTCGACAACATCCCATAGTGCTAAAAGTCTTAAAAAATATTACACTTAGGGGTTGCCACATGCTGCACATGGAGGTTAGTATTGATTAGATGTGTATAGGCTACAACACATACATATCATGCACTGGCATGCACATTTACACAAGGCTAGGTCTGTAGCACAACATGCTCAAAGCCTATTACATATTTCATCATGCATCTCCTAGTTTGTAGTTGGCTACACATTGTCTCACATACCTACAATTGGATTTTATATTGATAATTCTATCATGTAACAAAGGTCGACTACCAATAGGGAATCACCTTATGCAAGTGACAGCAACTTGTAGGACTAAAATTATCAAAAAAACCTTTGAGGTCCCCACTTGCCACGTGCATAGGTTGCTAATGAGCACACAAAAATAGGACCATGCACACATGTAGTACACTACCATGCATGAAACTCTAATAGCACTCAGCTCGAGCTTTAGTCCAAAATGATTAAATCCTTTTCGTATCACACCATCCACCTCCAACTTTGTTGTAGGCCACATAGTGTCCCACATGCCTACTTGTGGATTGTATATTATGGCAATTATATCAAGAAAGAAGGAAGAACTACCAATAGGCAATCACTGTATCATGTGACAACAGCTCATAGTACAAAAAATACCAAAAAGAGTTACACATTGGGGTCCCCAAAAGCCATGCACATAGTTTGCCACTCAGTATGTGTAGATAGGACCCCAACATGTGCACATAAAATACCCCCATGCACCCATGCTATACACTGGTGTGTGCACAGCACTTGTAGTGCTCAGTTAGGGTTACAATGCAAAATGCTTAAACCCTAGCACATATTACAACATCCATCTTCCACTTTGCTGCAGACTACATAAAGTCCAAAATGCCCACTTGTAGATTGTATATTGCACATATTATATCAAAGAAGAAGGTAAGACAACCAATATATAATCACCTTATTCAAGTGGTAGCTACTTGTATAGTTACAAATATTAAAAAAAGCTACACTTTAGAGTCAGCACATGGTGGGTGCACAGGTTGTCACTGAGCATGCACAACTAGGCCCCTAAGCAAGCCGACAAATAGGCCACTAAGAGTGTTTGCAATGCTCTTTTGTGTACATTGCAATAGTAGAGCTTGGCTCAGGCTACAGCTCAAAATGCTTAAACCCTTGCACATAGTGAACCATCCATCTTCCACTTTGCTGTTAGCAACACAACATCCCATAGGCCCACTATAGGATTATATATTATGACAATTTTATCTTGGAAAAAGGTAAGACTACAAATAAGTAATCATTTTATCTATGTAGTAGCAACCCACAACACAAAAAATTGCAAAAATAGTTACAATTTTGGGTCTCAACATGTCGCGCAAGCCAGTTGTTGCTGAGCATGCATAGATATGCCCCCACACATGTGCGTGGGAAGGCCCTACAAACATATGTAGGTAGGACACCATATACCTGTGAAGTGTACTTGCACAACATGCTTAAACCATATAATGTATTGCATCAACCATCTTCCACTTTTTGATAGGCCACACATTGTCACACATATCCACTTACAAATAACATATTATTATAATTCTATAAAGAAAGAAGGAAAGATTACTAATAAGTTAACCTTATTCATATTATTGCAGCCCAAAATGCCAAAAATCTCAAAAAAATGTTACAATTTTGGATCCCTGCACGTTGCACACTAGTTGCCACTGAGCGCACATCAACAGGCCAAAGCACGTGCGCTGGCTGACCTAAGTGTGCACATAGTGCACTGGTATGAGCACAGCTCTAGCAACCCTCAGCTAAGGCTACAGCTCAAAATATTTAAATCCATGTGCATATTGCACCATTCATTTAACATTTTGTTGTAGGACGCATATTATTCCTTATGCCCTATTGTAGATTATATATTGCAACAATTTTATCAAGGAGGAAGTCAAGACTACTAATAAGTAATCACCTTACCCATACGGTAGTAGCATGCAATACTAAAAGTCTTAAAAAAGGTTACTTTTTGGTCCCCACATGTCATGCACATAATTTATCGCTAAGAAAACAAGGATAGGACCATGGGCACACCTATAGATAGGTCCCTACATGTGCACTTAGTACACTAGTGTGCATGCAACACCAATAGAGCTCAACTTATGCTACAACTCAAAATGCTTGAACCCTTGTGCATGTTGCACCATCAATCTTCCAATTTATTATAGACCACACAACATCTCACATGCCCACGTGTAGTATATTATGAAAACTCTATCAATGAAGAAGGAAAGACTATTAATAGATAGTCACCTCATCCATGTGGTAGTAGCCCTTAACCCTAAAAAGCCTAAAAATGTTACACTTTGCGGTCCCCACTTGCCACAGGCATAGGTTGTCGCTCGGTGAACATGAACAGGCCCCCATTTGCAAGCAGAGAAGCACCCACGTCTATGCAGAAAGTCCCCTATGTGCATGAGCAGTGCAATACCATATACAGATAGGATACCACGTGTGCATAGTCCTACAGCATGCTCAGTGCTATTCCAATTGTACAGCTTGAGTTGTGTTAGGCTAGAGCCTTAGTCCAACATGAACAAACCCTGGAGCAAATTGGCATGCTCATAGAGCCACCACAAGCACTACATTAATGATGTAAGCAATGAAACTTGTAAAAGTTTTTAAACCCATTATGCAATTTGGATGTTATTTCGTGGATCTACTAATTAGATCATGAAAATTTGCAAAGATTGTAAAGTGAGGCATAGGACTTGCACCTAGGTAAGCCTCTAATGAGTGAGTCACATTGCCAGTTGCACAACACCTGCATAATGTTTCACACAATAAGTATTACAATAAGCATCTAAAAAAGTATTACAATAAGTATCACAACAAGTTTCACAAAAAGCATCACAATAAGTTTTAGAATAAGTATCACAACAAGTAAAACTAAGTCAAGCAAGTGAGCTAAGTCATGGAAGCAAGCATTTGTTAATAAACTTTATGAATTTCTACATTTCATATGACACAAATATGCTGCAACATAGGGTTGGATCTTAGTGGATTGTTATAGCATCGACACTCTATCACTTACAATGCCCCATCACAAATTTAAGTCCTCTATAACAAATTCTACCCATTGTTCATTCTTAACTATCATTTCTTATGGTTCCCATGCCATTCAACTTACTATGACACTAGATTAGCCCGTGGTTATGTCTCTTTGAGGTGCGAAGACCTTACTATGGACTAATAATTAAATGATAGGCCCAGGCATCATATTTTAGCATGGATTCTAACTTAACAGAATTTAAACATAATCCCAGACATGATAGCTTCATGCTACTAGCTTTTTATCCAAGTTTGATGACCAATTATGTGAATCAACAATTCTTCTCATACTTGGTTGAATTATTAATAGGACACATTCATCAGTAGGGTAAAACTAACTTGTCTTGTGATATCTTAAAGCCAGCTTATGTTCCTTATTAGTGGTTAAACAATCTAACACTTGGTGAATTCTCACTCTCAATGATAAGAAGAGCTAATTTTGAAGGATCAAAAAGCAATGTTGCTATGAACACTTGGCTGCTACAAGCCAGTTATCCAAATGATAACTATTCTAACTCTAGCTTCAAATTTTGAAAGCCTAAAGGTTCGATAGGCCATGCTTTAATGGTTCATATTCATTCTTCAAATAAGATTCAAATGAGCTTTTACCCTTTTAATCCATACGAGATTTTTGTTCTTATTCAGCTCGTCTTAGGAAAACTTATGTTATCATTAAACAGATGTGCCATAAAACTCCCCAACTGACAGTGTCTTTTGCTTAGATTGACCCACTGAGGCAAGACTTGGAGCCAAAAGGAGGGGCTAGGCCCCACCTCCATCTCACAAAATAAATAATGTTAAAATTATTGGTATTTGAATTCAATCAACATGTTGACTCCCGCTTATGCTACACCTCTCAAGTCATTTAAAAAAGTAATACTAGAGTAAAGTGCAGAAGGGTTTTCTTTTATCATTTATTTTTCCAAGTTCATTCCCTTGGTTGTGGTTTTGCTGGATAATAGATAGAGATAGTAGGAATCTCATAAATCCATTCATTCACAATACTAGTTGGATGATGAGACATTTTCCTACCTTAAGAGAGTCAAAGTTGCTCTCACTGTTCACCCACACTTAGTTGAATTTCTTCAATTTGATTTTTAGAGTATTGAGTAGAAATCACATTGCGTAAGCATCCTCAAGGACTATTGCAATGCTTTGTTTTAATTAAATAGTTGCATTCCTCATGTTCATACTAGTTCTGAGTCGATTATTCGTTGCCTAGGGAAGGCCTCCATAGGAACCACTCTTAATTCATCCCCTAATAAGAATGCATCAACCCACTCTCACTATGCTAGAAGCTCAAGCAATTTATCAACAACAAATAGGATGGGGATTGGGACCCTCTTGCTCAGCCATCAAAGCCAATCCTTTTCTCAAAGTTATGAAACCATTTTATCGACTTCTTGAAGAAGTTATGAGTATCATAGTCATTGAAGGCACTCAGTCATTGAGCTTTTCAAGTGTTTCTAAGGGAGCATTGGACATTGCTTAACATGTGATGCTCTTTCAACTGCTAGGTCTTACCTATGACTGAGTTGTTTTCAAAGCCAATAGGCTGTTAAGTAGAAAAGACAACTCTTCTTTAGGCCTCCACCAATGTCTCCAAACCACTTGACATTGCCATTATCCACAACATTCTAACTCAAGAAATTTAACTTGACTCCCTTTCGAAGCTCATGCCAAATGGCTCTCTTTGATGGATTTCCTTCATCTCTTAGTATTGAATAGCCCATGTGCAAGTGTCCTTCACATGGAACCTTTCCACACTTTGTCCTTCAAAGTTCTCATTTGAATATTTGCTACTACCACCAAGATCTACACTAACGGATGCTCCACATGGGCTCCGCCTAGCATTTGCTGTGACCATTGCATTTTCTTGCTCATCGGGTCCTTGCATTGCACCGATGGCTAGGTGTGGGTCGTATGCTTAAGTGCCATCCATGTTTAGGGTATGTTGATTTGGCAGATGAGCTGTTACACACTCCTCAATGGATTTCAACTTCCATGACCACTATTCTACTACCTTAATTAACCAACACCCTTTGGGGGCTCTAGGTTATCACATAGTTATACACTATAACCTAGCTTTTGATTCATCTTACAGTGCTAGTTTTGATTACCAAAAATGGCCCACTTTGAGCCTAGGTTCCTTGGCTCAACTCATTTAAGAAATTGAGCCTTCCTATCTATTTAAAGTTTGAGAGTATGTTGAACACATTTTACCCCTGATACCTCTAATCATTGGCTTTATCTGATAAAACTCTGACTATGGCTCTAGCTACCTTGAGAAAACCTTTGAAGGAAACTAGCTACTAGATGGTTTGATTTGTCTTTCTCCCTTATATCCAAGTTAGACAAACGATTTTCATGTCAATACCAATGCCAACCTCCATTAGAGTTTCCTTTAGCTTGGCTCTATCCATGAATGCTTCACCATCTTTTGGGTCCCAACAAGCATGCTCTCACTCGAACACTTCATAGGAGATCTAGGTTGGTCAGTGGCTTACCCCTCAAATGTTGATCCCAAAAATTAGCTTCCTTATGCCTTTCATGCTTTCTCACCCATAAATTCATAAGCATGTTAGACTCCTTGGTTCATTATTCAAGATAGGTCAGATAGGGAGCTCACTGACCATCACCAAAGCACACAGTGCCACCAAGGCACACCTCAATGGTACAAGCATAATGATCGACCATGACAATGCTTTCTACATTGGTGAAATCCACTTGGGATCTAGCCACCTCTATGGCCCAAGACAGTCTACTCCTTGAGCCATGCAACAAACAATCTGATCACATTCTACATCTTATCATAGTGCACCATTGACCTCCATCTACTTCCCTCCTAACTATTTCAAGCACTCTTTGACTCTTCTTTCAAAGTCCTTTTCACCTTTACCTCCAAGTATTTGCTTGCTATTAGTCTCCCATAATTATTTAGCCTTCAAAAGAATTTACCACCCAATTTAAGCTGGATTCCCAAACAACCTGACTCGTTGATTGCATGTCATGTAGCAGTAGGGTACGAGCCAAATGGCTCTCTCACCCATCCTGGTTTCAAGGGGACTTGATCTGGATATTGTTGAGGATGCCTCTCTAGACTACAATTCAGGCATAAGGTTACCCGATTTCCAAACTTGGTTGGCCCAATTTCACTTGTTGTTGCTAAGGGAATCATCATAAGTTTCTTCTCCTCTACTTATTATATTCTTAAATTGAGTGGGTAGCCTCTATAACATGAGATCATGGTTCAACACCTTGGAGCATGGAGTTGGATATGTAAGGGGAATCTACTTGCACACTGCAACATTGATTCCTACTGGCCAACACCAATACATTTTTTGGCATCCACCTCTTATCATGTTGACATTCGAGCATCACCCAACACTCCAACACACCATGTGGTAACAAGGGGTGCCAGTGATCACCTCCAAAAGATGGTCGAGGAACCAAACAAACAATTATATGCTTCCACAAGGTTTGATGGGTTGGATTACACCTAGTAATAGTGCCCTCATCTTGTATATTGGTGCATTACTTGAATTCAAAAAATTGATGGTTCACGAGATTCTACAATTCACAGCACGTATCATATTTTGTTGCATTTTTTATTGATGTGAGAGCCAAGATATCCATTGTCAAGAGTCGTTCAATGTCCGATTGTTAAGCCTGACTAGACTTGACGACGCACAACATACTCATTTTCTAGCTTAACATTTACTCTCCCTTAGCACATGACCACAAGCATAGGTTTTTGTTTATCCCCTATAGCATCAAGCTCCTTGTTGAAGTAAGAGCAAGCACTATGAAAGAATGTGACATCAAACAATCGTTGCACACCCACATGTCACAAAGATGGCTCCATAATTCATACCTCTCATTAACGATCCTTCAATAGTTTCACCTATGAAAACCTTGTTATGACTTCTCCTTCCTCTAAATGATAAGATTTAGTGGAATTCTTGTTGAGTCACATGCAAAAAACCCAAAACATTGTAGCAATCTGAACACTTAATCAGATGATTCAATTGGTAGGAGTAATGGGTAGTGAGAGCAGGGACATAGATAATGTGAGTTGAAGACTCATTCTTACTAAGAATTTCTCCTTGAAGACCTACAATTATAGTGACTTATCCCCATCACAATAAAATTTTCTTAAAATTACTTAAGCCTTTCAATCAAGGTAATGGACTCGTCGAATATACTAGTGTAGCATACCTATGACTTATAGCATTAAGGGCATCATAGAATTGCTATTACCTCAAACCACTATGGCTTAAGTATACATGGTCCCTCTATGAAGCTAGCCATGGGTCTTGGAGCTCACATTCCTAGTTAACAAGGTGAGGTCTTGTTCATTAATAGAATTAACCTAACAAATTGCTCCACTAATTAAGAACAACCATGCACCACCACCTATAGAATCAAGAAAGTGCTCTCAATCTATCAATCCTTTCTATGACTAGATCTGGTAAGCTTCCCCATGTTGAGTCACATCAAGCCACAAGCTTCACTCCTGGTGGGACCATTTTGTTCAAACCTTTAAGTTTTAGCCTTGTGACCATAATGTCTTCCAAAAGATGAGGGAGGCTTAGGCATCCATGATCACATAATTTTGTATGTGTTTGATCACTATGCAATGTAGAAGAATCTTGGCAAGAGAGGATAGCCTGTGGCTCAATGTAATGAGATGGAAATTTTTCCTTGGTGAGAAGAATGGGAGCATCTCTAGGGGAGTCTCATAACCTTGTAGGCTTATTCATAATGCAATGTCTTGGACTGCTTCTAACTTAGTATGAAGGATTAGAGATGGTACTACTGTGTGCTTTGCTAAAAATAGTTGGCTTTGTGTGGTCCCAATTAGGTGGTGGCCAACTTATATTAATATGAATGAGTGGCCAAATAAAGTGTAGGAGATTATTGTTCAACATGGGGTTTGGGATGTGTGCAAAATTAAGTCCTGGGCTACTAATGACCTATTTGATAGAATTCTACATCTCCCTTAGGAAATGGATGATAATAAGGATATGTTTCTTTATGTTCAAACCAAGAGCTTAGATGTAGAGAATTCTTGCCTTTATAGTAGGATGAATATACTGATGTTGTTGAAGCCTCATGAACAACCGGCTATAGTTATGGTTGGATTTGAAAACTCTAAGTGCTACCTCGAGTAAAGCTCTTCATATGAAGGAAATGAAGAACTGTATTCCAACAGCTTCTTGGTTGGTGGCAAGGAGAATTGCATCCAATGTGAAATTCCCTTGGAGGTGTAGGGAGACTGAGATGCTACAGCACATCATGTGGGATTACAAGAAGGCAAAGCAGCTGCTGGAGGTGTCTAGCATGAACGAAGTGATTACTGTAATGAATCTGATTAGCAACCACATAATATTTACATTATAAGAATTATATGTAGCATGGAAAGTAAAATTTTGAATCATTGTGGTGAGGTGCAACATCTTGTGGTCATAACAACTAGTCTATAACATCTTTGGATGAACAAGAATATAAAAGGTGCAATGAACATGTTAGCGTATTATTGTTTTGCTGTGAAGGTTACAACTTGATACTTTGGCTGCATTGGAGTGCTTCAAGCATGAACCATCCATGTCCTATGGGAGTCTTTCCAATCATTACAATTTGAACGTAACTTCATCTGGGCTTCTCCTCCAACTGGGTAGATTAAAATTAACTGTGATGTAGTTATTCAAGGGGTTGTGGTATATATTGTAGTCAGGGACCAATATGGTAAGCCACTTCTTATTGTCGGCAAGCTCTACTACTTTCAAAGAGGCCATGCTATGGAGGTGAATTCTATTTAGAGGCTATGTATTTGCTTAAGACCAAATTTAGCAATTTTCGCACTGTAGAAATTTAGTCTAATTCTACAAGAGCGATCTTCGAGATTGACAGGATGCTGCATGATCCTTCACATGGTGCCAGAGATAGGAATGTTTTGTGGTATGTTAATGATATGGATGCATTCTGGATGACACAGATCTTATTGATTGGGTGACACATCATGCTCTCTTTTCTAATTTTTATTTAGATTAGTATATACCTTTTCCCAAGCCTATTTTGATGTCTTTGTACTCTAGGTTTTTTTATCCTCCATAGAGGACTTCTTGTAGGATTTGGCTATCTTATAATATCAAGGAACCATGCAAATTTGGCATCAAGGAAGATTCAAAATTCCCAGTGATAAAAAGACAGACGGTGGGTTCCGCACGGCAACGGTGACGATGCCAAGATGTGGGTGTGATGTGGCAAGACCTTCATGCCATATGAGTGTGTTAGGTCTATTATTAATTATGCTTATTTTGATAATTCCTAATAATTGAAACAGAGCTATGAACAAGAAAAAATAAATGTCATTGAACTCATCTCTACAAGCTCTATGTAATTAAAAGTCTTTTTTTACATTATTTTAAATATGTTTTTTTGCATGATTTACAAGATAATTCAATTTGTACTTAATTTGGTGAACAAAGAAGTTTTACATGATCTTTTTAGCTTCTTGAAATATTATTTTCATGTATATTGTTTTCATTTCTTCAAAGGTATCACTTTGACATAACTATATTACATCAAAACAATATATTTTCTCTTGTGACCTTTACATAGTTTTATTTGGTTATGTTATTTTGCTTCAATTTATCTTATTTTACTCTTAATATGTATATATAAGATATATTTAATTAATAATATGTAATTATTTTTTCTTATTTTTCTTAATTACTCAAAATAATGTAAAAAAATGTTTGATCAAGATGAAACAAATGTCCTTTGACTTCCTTATATGAGGACCATATAATTAAGTATTATTTTTAAATTTTTAAATATTTTAATTTCAAATTTTTTTGTATTTATTTATGAGATATTTTTATTTTGTACTTAATTTGATGATTAAGAATATTACACTTGATGTTCTCACTATCTTGGAATTAAAATTTCTCATATAATTTAACTCATTTATTCAAATTTTTTGCTTGCATTTGTTTATATTTCTGTAAAACTCTTATTTGTTTATCATATGTCCTTTACATTGCTTTGATTTTCATATATTATATTATTTTAATTTAGCTCATTTTCCATTAATATTAATTTACTTAATATTAAATTATTATTATTTTTATTTTTCCAATTGATTTTGTAAATCATAATAATTCCAAATAAAATCTAATGGACATGAAAAAATATCATTGTAGTCATCTTATTGAGCTCTATCTAATTAAATTTTTTTTGTTATTTTAATTATTTTATTTTCTAAGGTGTTGGCATATTTTACAAGACTTTATGATTTGCACAATATTTAGTTGTCAATAATAATTCTATTTATGTTATTTTTTCAAGTTTATCACTTTGATTTGGTTAAATTACTTTTTTACTCTAAACCTCCTCTCAAGTTAACTATACAACACTTTGAATGGTTATATCAAATTACCTCAACATATCTAATTTTTGCTTTAATATATATTTTCATAATATTAAACTAATAATTTATCATTATTTATGCTTATTTATATTAGTAATTTATAGTTGCTATAAACAAACCTCTATGAATATGTAACAAATTTAGTTGGTCTTGTCTCAACATACTCTATCTAACAAAATATTTATTTTATTATTTTTTAAGCATATTTTATTTGATTTTTCTTCCTATTTTATGAGATATTTCCATTTGTACCTAAATTGATGAGCGAGAATGTTACATTAGATTTTTGTAATATCTTGGAATACAACTTTCCTGTATAATTTATCTCATGTTTAATATTTTTTTCTTTTATTTGATTGTATTACTATGAAACTCCAAATCCTCTTTGATGTGACCATTACATGTCATTGATATAATTATATTATATTGGATCAATTTATCTCAATCTAGACATAATTTTTATTTGATGAATATGAATATAATAGTTTATTTTTACGTATCTTTATTTACTTTAATAATTCACAGTAATTCAAAATGAACTCTGGTCGAGATGAAACAAACATGTTGGACTCACCTCGATGAGCTCTATTCAAATAAATATTCAATTCTATATTTTTAAAAAATTTATTTTCAAGAAACTTTATGATATATTTCATTTTTACCAAACTTGATGATTGATGATGCTACACTCAAATCTCCATGGGATACCATAATAGAGCTTTTCAATATAATTTATCTCAGTTCTATAAATTGTTTTCTTTAATTTGATTCTATTACCATGATATATTATTTTTCTTTTAATTAGTAAAATTAAATTTCTTTAATTTTTCTCATTTTTGTTATATCATATGTATTTATTTAATAATAAAATAATAATCTCTTACTATCTACATTTATTTAAATTTTTTTAATGCATAAGAATGCCAAAAAAGAATCAACAAGATGGAACAAACATCGTTTGACTCATTTGGATGAGCTCCATCTAATTAATTATTCCATTTATTTTCACAAAGATTTTATATTTGTAGGTGTTTTATATTTTGGTGTGTTTTATTCTTTATGTGTAATTTTAATTCGTACCTTTTTAACTATTGAAGATAATACACTAGATCTTCTTGGTATCATGGAATTTAACTCTTTTATAATAGTAATCTAATTTCTTAAATTATTTTGCATTGATTTTTTTATATTACAAAAAAAAACTCTTATTAACCTCTAATGTAACTTACCTGCTTTTGGTTTGGCAATATTATATTGCTTCACTTTGTCTCATTTGAGCTGTAATATATACTTAATATAAAAATAATAATTTATTTTTTCATATTTAATTAAATTTCTCATTCAAAATAATTCCAAGCAATGTTTAATAGAGAAAAAACAAATGCCATTATAATTGACTTGTAGGGCTCTATCCAATTAATATTTATTTTTTTTAATTTATAAATATTTTAATTTAAAAGGTTGGCATGCCATATTAGGCCTCTCCATTCTTGTATAATTTGAAGATTAAGGTTGCTAGACACAATCTTCTGAGAATATTAGAATATAATTAACTTCTAAAATTATCATTGATATGTTTTTTACTTTATATTAAAATAGTGATTCTTCTTATTTATTCTTATTAAATTTGGTAATTTACAATAATTATAAATGAGGTTTGATGGAGATAAAGCAAATGTCGTTGGATTTGTTTAAATGATGTCTATCAAATAAATATTAATTATTTTTAAAATTCACTTTTTTTGTTTTTTAGAAATCTTTTTAGTCATTTTATTCAAACTATATTTGATGATTAAAAACACTACACTTGATCTCTTAAATATCATGAAACATAAATTTCCTACATAACTTTTCCTACCATTTCAAAGGATTTTCTTCGAATTGTTTATATGATTATATAACCCTCTCCTCTAAATCACTTTGATTCACTTTGAATTGGTCGAGATAATTTTTTAATTTATCTTATTTTATAGCTTTAATATATATTTTATTGGTATTAAAATAACATTTTTTTATATTTTATGCTTATCTAATTTTTGAATTTGTAGTTATTACAAATCGCATCTGATCAAGACATAGCAGACATCATGGGTCATCTTAATGAGCTCTATCCAAAAAAAATTTCTTATATTTTTAAATATTTTTATTTTCTATAATTTTTTAAAGCTTTATAAAATATTTTTATTTGTTCTTGATTTGTTGATCAAGGATGTTATATTCAATATCTTTATTATATTTGAATGCCTATTTTGAATATAGTTTATTACACTTATTCAAATGTTTTTATTAGATTTGGATATATTCTTATGAAACTCTTAATGCCCTATATTGTGAATTTTTTATTGCTATGATTTGGTTATATTATGTTGCCTCAATCAATCACACTTTGATTTCTAAATATTATTTTTTAATAGTAAAAAGTTATTTCATATTATTTATGCTTATTTTCCTTTATAAGTTAATGTAATTCTGAACAAGTCATGATTGAAATGAAATAAACATTATTAGACTCATATCTATCAGCTCTATCCAATAGAATATTTATTTTATATTTTTAAATATTATTTTAATCTCCATAGTATATTAGAATGTAGTTTTCCCTTATAATTTATCTCACTTCTTTAATTTGGTTTTTCTTGATCAATTTATATTGCTTTGTAACTTTAAATCTCTACCAATGTGAGCTTTACATGTTATTAATTTGTAAATATTATATTATTTCAAATTATGTTATTTATGTTTTAATACTAATGTATCAAATATTAGAATAATACTTTGTAATTATTTTTTATATCTAATTTTTTTAGTTTGTACTAATTTAAAATGAGGTATGATCGATATGAAAATATAATCATTCAACTAATTTTTTTTAGCACTATCTAATTAAATATTTATATCTTATATGTTGAAGTACTTCAGGTTCTTAGATTTAGTTATGCTTTATGAGGTATTTTCATTCATACTCGATATGATGGGTGAGGAACTTACACTTGGTCTTTTATTATCTTGGAATGTTGGTTTCCCATGTAATTTATGTCATTTCTTAAAATACTTTGCTTTTACCTAGTTATGTTGTGATAAAACTTTAATTTTACTCTCATGTAACCGTTAAATCATTTTGATTTGTGCACATATAATTGTTTCAATTTATCTCGTTTCAATTTTATTATATATGAGCTTAACATTGAAAAAAATAATTTATTATTATTTATTTTTATTTAATTTTATATTTAATAATAATTTTAAATGAGGTTTGATTGAGATAAAAATATTTCATTCATCTTGATGAGTGTCATCCAATAAAACATTTATTTACATGACCTTTAAATTACTTTGATATTATTATATTATATTGCTTCAATTTATGTCATTTTAACTTTAATATATATTTTCATAATATTAAAAAAATAATTTAATATTATTGCTATTTAATTAGTTTTGTAATTCATAATAATTCCTAACCAAATGAAATAGAGATGAAATAAAAATTGTTTGACTCAACTCAATTAGCTCTACTCTATTAACTATATATTTTTATATTTTTAAATATTCTATTTTGTAAGGTGTTATCAAACTTTGCAAAAAATCATGATTCTTACTAATTTGATGATCAAGAACGTTACACTATATTGTCTTTGTATATTTCAATAAAATTTTCTTGCAAATGTATGTCAATTCTTCAGAATTTTTACTTTGACTTTCTTATATTATTTATTTACTATAAATATCCTCTTATGTGACCTTTGCATTACTTTTGTTTGGTTATATTATATTCCTTCAATCTATCAAATTTTCAATTTTAATATATATTTACTAAATTCTTAAATTATAATTTATTATTATTTATGCTTAATTATTTTGGTAGTTCATAATAATTCTAAATGGGTTTAGATGAAGAAGAAACAAAAGTCACTAAACTAATCTTGAATGTAACTTTTACATACAATTTATGTCATTTCTTCAAATTTTTTTGTTTCATTTGGTTATATTACTTATTAACTATAAATCTCCTATTGTGTGACCTTTACATATCTTTTATTTTATTATATTATATTTCTTCATTTATCAGATTTCAAATACAATTTATATATGATTACTACTAAAATAACAATTTATTATTATTTATGCTTATTTATTTCGTAATGCACAAGTATTTCAATCAAGGTCTGATCAAGATGTGACAAATGCCTTTAGAGTAATCTCAATGTGCTCTGTCTAATTAAGTAAGTAGTTTTTATTTTTAAAAATTTTATTTCTTGAGTTTTAAAAAAATTTAGTAGATATTTTAATTCATAACTTATTTGGCGATCAGATATTTTACACTAGATCACCTTAGTATGTTGTAATCAACTATTCTACTTTGATTTAGCTATATTACTATGAAACTACAATTCTCCTATCATGTGACCTTTTCATCACTTTCTTGTGATAATTTTCCATTGCTTCAATTTATCTTATTTAGCTTTAATAAATATTTACTTGATATTAAAATGGTAATTTATTATTAGTTTTGTTTATGTACTTTTGTAATATGTAGTAATTATAAATAAGATAAGTTGTAGATCAAAGAAATGACTTTGTGCTAACCTTATAAGCTATACTTAATTAAATATTAATTTCCATATTTAAGAATATTTTATTTTTTAGGGCTCTAATATATTTGATAAGATATTTTAGTTTGTATTTGATTTAATGATGAAAGATCTGACTGTATTGTTCATAATAAAATTTATCTCATATTTTAAATTTTTTTCTTGACTTTCTTTTATTATTATTTAACTACAAATCTCCTTTTTTGTGACCATTTCATCACAAACATATTGTACTAGAAAGTAGTCATTCAATATACTATGGAAATTGAGTGTAGCATCCTCGATTCTGAAATTGAATGTGAATAAAAATGCCTTATAAAAGTTGCCAAAACTCTAAAAATTTAAGACATTAAAAAAATCTAAAAATGAATATTTAATTGGTAAAATGTGCCAAGGTATGCCTAGTGATGTTTGTTTCATGTTGATCAGATCTACTTAGGAATTTTTGAGAATTGGTAAACTAAATAACCATAATTTGAAAAAACATATTATTATAATACTAAGAAAATACATATTAAAGCCTAAATATGACAAATTAAAGTAATATAATATAACCAAATCAATGTGATATGAAGGTCAAATGAGAGGAGATTTAGTGATAGATAATAATATAACCAAATCGAAGAAAAACTTTTCAAGTATTTTATTAATTATAAAGAAAAGTTGCATTCCAAGAGATTAAGGTGATCGAGGGTAATAACCTCGATTATCAAATCATCTCTAAATCAAAATGTCCAACAAAAAATATGAAGAACCTAAAAAATAAAATTGAGTGTAACATCATCAATCATCAAAATGATGTACGAATAAAAATATTTAATAAACGACAACAAAATCTTAGTAGATTAAATATATTGAAATCTAAAAACAAATATTAATGATAGAGCCCATATAGATGTTTCTAGAAATATTTTTTCATCTCAATTGAATTTTTTTTGAGTTATTGTAAATTATTGTGGTAAAGAAGACTAAATGATATTAAACTATTATTTTAAATATAAGAAATTATATATTAAGGTCATCATCTGATAAAATGAAACAAAGTGATATAACATAATTAAAGTGACATAAATTTCACATGATGGTAGATATAGTGTTGCAAAAAAAATAACGAAAAAAAGAAAAGCAGATGAAATGACATCAAATTTTTAAGAAAGTTTGATTCAAAGATGTTAAAGAGATACAGTACAAAATCCTTAATCACCAATTCATGTATGAAGCAAGATATCTTATAAAGTATTCCAAAACCATTTAAAAACTATCTAAAATGTACACAAACTTTTTGTATGGTAGTGATCACTGAGGCTTATCAATTGATGTTTTTTATGCATTAGGTAATGTTTAGAAAAACTACAAATTGCAAGTGTAGTTAAATAAAAATACTATTAAATTATTATTTAAATATTAAGTACGTTTATCTCAAAGCTAAAATGAGATAATTTGAAGTAATATAATGTAGCCAAATAAGAGTACAATGATTTGATAAAATGAGATCAATTACATTGTAAAGTTTTAGTACAAGATACTAAGAAGTTGGAGTGCAAAATTCTCAACCATCAAATGATGTATGATAAAAAATTCTTCTAAAATATGTCAAAATTATAGAAAAAGAAATGTATTTAAAAAAATTAAAAAATGAATATTTCATTGAATAAAGTTTATTAAAATGGTCTAATGATGTCTACTTTATGTTGTTCTAACCTAGTTTAGAATTACAATGAAATAGTAATATAAACGACCACAAATACTAAAAAATTATTATTATAACATTAATCAAATATATGTTAAAGCTTAAAAAAAGTTAATTGAACCAAGGTAATATAACCAAATCAATGTGATGTAATCGTCAAATGAGAGGACATTTAAAGTTAGCAATATGTCAAAATCAAAGAAAAAAATTTGAAAATATTTGATAAATTATAAAAGGAAGTTGCATTCCAAGATATTAATGAGTTTGAGTGTGACATCTTTGATCAACAAAACATGTATAATTCAAAGTATATCATAAAACAAACTAAAACCTTAGAAATTAAAATAAATAAAAAGTTACTTAAATAGTTAGAGCTTATTGAGGCAAATCTAACTATGTTTGTTACATCTTTATTAGATATTGTTTGTAATTACTATGATTTATCAAAGAAATGAAAAATAAATAATATTAAACTATTATTTTAATATCAAGTAAATATACATTAAAACTCAAATGAGATAAATTACAAAACTTAATATAATAAAATAAAAAGGATGTATTATCAAAAAATAATGGAAATAGAGTTTTATAGAAATATAACTAAATCATGTAAAAAATATTTGAAAAAATAAGATAAATTTTATATGAAAGCTATACCAAGTTACTATGGAGATTGATTATAATATATTAGATCAGCAAATCAAGTACCAATTGAAATTTCTCTAAAATAATACTAAAACCTTTGATAATAAAAAATTTAACATATAAAAATAATATTTAATTGAATAGATCTCATCGAGATGAGCCTAACCATGCTTATTTTTTCTCCATCAGACCCTATTTGTAATTACTATGAATAACCAAAGTCATTAAACAAAAATAATAAAAAGCTATTATCTTAATATTAAGTAAATTTATATTAAAACTTAAATGTAATAAATTAAGCCAATGTAATATAACCAAATAAAAAAGATGTACACATCATAGTAAAAATATTAGTGTTACACAATAATAATGCTAAATCAAAATGACTAATAAAAGGCACGAATTAAAAATAATTATTTAATTGGATAAGACTAGTTGAAATGAATCGAATTGAATTTATTTTCTCTTGATTGAACCTCATTTGGAATTACTAATAATTACAAAAGTATAAAGGGATAAATAATAATAAATTATTATAATAAATCATTTCACTAACATCTTTTATCATCAAATAAGTCACAAATTAAAATATCTTATAAAACATGCTAAAACAAAAAAATATATATATATAAAAAGCAAAAAAAAGATTACTTAATTAGAGCTTATCAAAATGAGTGAAATGATAATTGTTTTTCCTCAATTTGACATCATTTAAAATTATTGTGAATTACTAATGTAAATAAGCCCAAATAATGATAAATTATTATTTTATTATTATGTAAACATATAATAAAGATAGAATGAGATAAAATGAAGTATTTTAATATAACAAAATCAAAGTAATATAAAGATCACTTGAGAGGGGATTTACATTTACATAATTATATAATGAAACCATTGACAAAACTTTGATAAAATGAGCCAATTTGTAAAAGAATGTTGCATTTCATGATACTAATAAGGTCATATGTAATATCAACAGTCAAGAAATATGAGACGAATCAAAATATCCCATAAGGCTTGAAAAAAACAAAAAAAATAAAATATTTTAAAATATAGATATGAATATTTAGATTAATAGAGCATGTTGAGATGAGTTCAATAGCATTTGTTTCATCATGATCAAACTTTCTTTGGAATTTTCATAATTCACAAAAAAAAGTAGAAGAAATAATATTCAATTATTATTTTCATATTAATCATATATAATGAACATGAAATAAGATAAATTGAAGCTATATAATATATTAAAATCTAAGAGATATAAAGCTCATATGATGAGAGAATTTGAGCAACACTATAATATTACCAAATTAGAGCAAAAAAGTATGAACAAATTTGAAAACTTATACATGAAATTTGTGATCTAAATACAAAAGAAATTGAGTGTAGGATCTTGTATTAATTATTTATGTATGAATCAAATATTTGAAATAAGGAAATGAATATTCATAAGATAGATATCATCAATATGAGTCCAGCAACATTTGTTTTTTTCTTATAGAGATCTAACTCATAATTACTATAAATTATAAAATATATATGTAAAAATACTAATCAAATATGATTTCAACATTAAGTATAATGTATAGGTATATATATATATATTAAAGCTTAAATTAGATAATTTAAGGGAATATAATATAATAAAATAATAATAATATAAAGATCATACAAAAGAAGATTTTGAGTTACATAGTAATATAACTAAATCAAAGAAAAATATTTTAAGAACTAAGAAAAATGGTACAAGAATGTTGCATTCCATGGTATTAAAGAAATCAAGTACAATATCATCGATTGTCAAATAGATTGCAAGTAACAATGACACAAAGAATACAAAAATACAAGAAAATAAAATACTTAAAAATATAGAAATAAAGATTTAATTAGGTAAACCTTGTCCAAATGAATCCAACAACATTTTTTCATCTCAGTCAGACTTTATTTGGTATTAATATAAATTACATCAATAAATAAAGTAAATAAATGATAAATTATTATTTTGATGTTAAGCAAATATAGGTCAAAGCTAAAATAAGATAATTTGAAGCTTTGTAACATAACCCAACATAAGTGATGTGAACCTCACATGAGAAGAAATTTAGAGTCACATAAAAAGGTAACAAAATCAAAGTAAAAAATATAAAAGAAATGAGATAAATTATACTTAAGTATAATTTTGAGATACTAAGTAGATCTAATGCAACATTCTCAATCATGAAATAAGGTAAGAAATAAAAAGTCATATAAAACATTCAAAATACTAGAAAACCAAAAAATTTAAAAATATAGAAATGAATATTTTGTTATGTAGAGGACTTAAAAATGAACCCAACAATGTTTATAGGAACTGATCAAACCTCACTTAGACTTAATGTGAATTACCAAAGTTAATAAAAATGAATAATAATAAATTATTACTTTAATATTAAGTAAATGTATAATAAGCCTAAAATGAAGTATATTAAGCATTATAATAGAATAGAATAAAAATGATGTAAATGTCACAAGAGAGAAGATTAATTGTTTCATAGTAATATAATTAAAGCAAATCAAAACATTTGAAAAGTTAGGATGAACTATATGACAGTTGCATTCTAAGATACTAAAAAGATTGAGTGTAACAACTTTGATCATTAAATATGGTACGAATCAAAATGACTCGTAAAACATGCTAAAAACCTAGAAAAATATTTAATAATGTAAAAAAATATTTAATTTGATAGAGATTCACTAGATGAGTGCAACAACATTTCTTTTATCTTGATTAGATCTCATGTAGAATATATATCAGTTATCTAATTAAATAAGCCTTTATAAAAATATTATTATTTTAATAAGAAGAAAAATTATTTTTAAGATAAAATAAGTCTAATTGAAGCAATGTAAAGGCCACATGAGATTAGGTTTATAGTAACAAAGTAATGTAAACTATTTATAATAAATAATTTTAAAAAATTAGATGAATTGTATAAGAAAGTTGCATATCAAGATACAAAAAAGGTGTAGTGTAACATCCTCAATCGTTGAATTAGATGTAAATTATAATATATTTAAAAGCAAGGAAAAACATAAAGAACATATTTAAAATATGGAAATGAATATTTGATGAAATAGAGACTTTTGAGACAAGTCTAACGTTGTTTTCTTTGTCTTACTTAGATGTCATTTTGAATTACTGTAATTTAACATAGTAAGTATGTAGAAATAAAAGCAAATTATTATTTTTATTTTTAGTGACTATTTATTTTGACTGAAATTGGATAAGTTGAAAAAAGCAAAAAAACAAACCAAAGTAAAGTAAAGGCCACACAATAGATTCAAATGACATTTTTAAATTTTTTTAACATATTATTTGATTTTTAAAAAGTATATTTTACATTTAATTAACCATTAAATATATTTTTTATTCAAATTTAAAACAATATAATATAAATAAATCAACGTGAGGCTTAAGGTCATACGAGAGAAAATTTAGAGTTACATAGTAATGTAACCAAATCAAAGTAAAACCTCTGAAGAAATTGTATAAATTATATGAAAATATTTATTCTAAGATACTGAGGAGATAGATGGAAACATTTTATATCACAAAATCAAGTGTGCATCAAAATGTATCAAAAAACTATCTAAAAGACTTGTAAATAAAATATTTTAAAATATTAAATGAATTATTTAATAAAAAGTAATAATTTAAGACAACTAGAATGTTGTTTGTTTGAACTCAATTAGATAAATTTAAAATAGTAATCTACTATTTAAATATTTAGTAAATATAATATAAATAAAAAATAAAATAAATTTAAGCAATTTTACTAAAATAAAGTTGCAAAGGTCACAATAGAGTAGAACTACATTTACATAGTAATATAACCAAATTAAAGAAATATTTTTATAATTGAGATAAATTGTACAAGAAAGTAGCATTAAAAATTACTAGGAGATCGATAGTAATATCCTCCTTCATCAAAGGTGGTACACATAAAAATGTCATGTTAAACATGAAAAAGACATCAAAAATAAAAAATTTTAAAAAAAATATAAACAAATATTTAATTACATAGATGTTTTTAAGAAAATTCTATTGATGTTTAGTTCATCTTGATTGGACCTCATTTGGAATTAGTACTAATTACAAAATTAAATAAAAATAATATTAATAAATTATTATTTTAATTTAAAAATTATATATTAAAGCTAAAATGGATAAGTCAAAGTTAAAAAATACATCAAAGTCAAAGTAATATAAAGATTACATGAGTCAGAAATTATAGTGTCACAATTAGGAGATCAGGTGTTTAATCTTCGAACGACAAATCTAGTACATATTAATATGTTTCATAAAGCATGCCAAAATGCAATAAAATACAGAGTTAGAACAATAGAAATAAATATTTAATTTGATAGTGATGGTTGAAATTAGTTCAATAATGTTTGTTTCATATTAATTTAACCAGTTCAAAATTACTATGAATTGTTAAAATAAATAAGCATAAATAATATTAATTTATTATTTTAGTAAAAATTTAATATATGTTAGAATAGAATGAGATAAATTAAAATAATTTAATATATCTAAATAATAAAATAAAATAAAAGATAATAATTTGAGAGGATATTTATTGTTCTACAATAATAAAATAAAATAAAAGATAAAAACTTTGAGAGAAATTAAAAAATTGCATAACAAATTTACATTCAAATATACTAAGTTGGTGAAGTCTAACATCTTTGATCTCAAATCAGGTATGACTCAAAATTTTGATAAAACATGTCAAAATGACGAAAGTAAAATATTAAACAAATATATAAATAAAATAAGTAGAAATAGAATTAAATTATTATTTTGGTACTATATGAACACATATTAAAGTTAAAAGGATAAAAATTAAACCAAAATAATACAACAAAATGAAAGTGATGTAAAAGTCAAACAAAAAGAGATTAAGAATTATCTAGAAAATTAACTTAATCAAATAAAAAACTTTAAATAAATATGTTATGTCATATAACAAAGTTGTTTTCCATAATACAAATGAGAATGAGTTTAACACTCTCAAGGATCAAATTTGTTAAGAATTGAAATATCTCATAAAGTGTAATAAACTCTTTGAACATAAAATATTTAAATTTATAAAAAAATATTTAATTGGATAGAGTTCATTAGTACAAGAATAATAATAATTCATCATAATTAAAGCTAAATTAAAATAAATATAAATTACAAAAGTAAATTCGGACAAATAATAATAAATATTTTAATAATACTATATAAGTATATATTATGACTAAAACTACATAAATTGAAATAAAGTAAGATAACCAAATCAAAGTGATGTAGAAGTCACATTAGAAGAGATTTTGAGTGACACAAAAAATAACAAAATGAAAAAATTTAATAAATGAGAAAAATAGTATCAAAAAATTATCAAATCATGTACAAATCAAAATACATTATAAAACATACCAAAACCCTACATAAAAAATTTTTAAAATATATAAGTAAATTTTGAATTTGTTTGAGTTCATTAAGATGAGTCCAATAACATTAATTTCATCCCGATCAAAATTTGATTGGAATTATTATGCATCATAAACTTTAATAATCACAAATAATATTAAAATATTATTTTAATATTATTTAAAAATTTATTAAAATTAAAATAAGATAAATTGAAATAATATAATGTAAGTATGTCAAAGTGATGCAGTTCACATTAAAGGTGATTTATAGTTACAAAGTATTATAACCAATTCAAAATGTAAAAGTTGATGAAATTAGACGAATTGTTTAAAAAACAAGCATTCCATGAAACTAAGAAGATCGAGTGTGCTTTCCCTCATAGATAAATCTAGTATGAATCAAAATTTCTTATAAAGCATACCAAAACTGTGGAAAATAATATATTTAGAAAAAATTAAAATGAATATTTAATCAGAAAGAGGTCATCGAGTCAACTCCAACGACGTTTCTTTTATCTCGATCATACCTCTTTTGGAATTACAATGAATAAAAAAATTATTAAGCATAAATAACAATAGATTATTATTTTAATACTATGTAAATATGTATTAAAGTTCAAATAAGATAAATTAACTCATGATAATATAACCAAATAAAATTAACATAAAAGTCACATGAGATGAGAATTATAGCTTCATTATAATATAGTGAAATTAAAGAAAAAAATTTAGATAAAAGAGATAAATTATATAAGAAAAATTCATTAGTAGATAAAAATAATACTAAACTTAATATCCTTGGACATCAAATCTAGTACGAATTAAAATATGGCATAAATTGTGCCCAAATAATTGAAAATAAAATATGTAAAAATAAAGAACAATAACTATTTAATTGTATAAATTTCATCAAGAACATAATGACCTTTGTCTCACCATGTTTGAACCTTGTTTAGAATTAATATGAATTACCAAAGTTAATAAGCATAAATGATAATAAGTTATTATTTTAGTCTTAAGCAAAAATACTATAATAGCTTAAAAGAGAGAAATTAAAGTAATGGAACATAACTTAATATAATTGATGTAAAGGTCATAGGAGTGGTGAATTATTGCTTCTTAGTAACATAACCAAATCAATGAAAACAATTTAGAAAATAAGATAAATTTTATAAGAAAGTTGTACTACAAGATACTAAGAAGATTTAGTATAAAATCCTTCATCATCAAATTTTATATAAACAAAATGAGTTGTTAAATGTGCACAAATCATAAGAAATAAAATTTTGAAAAATAAAATATAATATTTAATTAGAGAAAATGGGCTAGAGAAGTACAATAATATTTTTTCATCTAGATTAAGAAATGTGTTCAGTTACAAAAAGAAATAAGACTAAATAAAAAAAACTTTATTTAAAATTAAATAACTATATATTAGAGATAAAATTGAAGTAATGTAATATACCTCAACAAGAGCAAATAACCATAAAAGAAAAAATTTGAAGAAATGCAATAATTTTTATAGGAAACTTATATGCAAAGATACTTGGGACTTCAAGTGTAACATCATCAATAGTCAATTCAAGTACTAATTAAACTGTCTTATAGAAAAAGCCAAAAATGAGAAAATATTTTTTTTAATATAGAAATGAACATTTAATTCAATAGAGCTCTTTGACACATGTCTAATGACTCCTATTTTGACTTAATTGATCTATGTTTAAACTAAATGAGGATAACCAAGAAAATAAGAATAAATAGGTATAAATTATTATTTTAATATTAATAAAAGATATGTTCATGTAAACTTAATAAATCTAAAAAATATAATATATCTAAATTAAAGTAATGTAAATGTCAAACTAGATGAGATTTTTAGTTATATAGCCATAAAACCAAATCATAGCAGAAAAGTTGAAGCAATGAGATAAATTATACAAATAAAGTTTTGTGCAAATATACAAAAGAGATTGAGTGCATCATCCTTAAGCATCAAATAAGGTGTGAATAGAAATTACTTTGTAATGTCTACCAAAACCTATGAAAATAAAGTAATAAAAAAAATAAAAATGAATATTTAGCTATATAAACCTCATCGATGTGAACAAATGATGTTCATTTTGTCTCGACTGAATCTCATTTTTAACTAATTAAAATTTCAAAAGCATAAATAATAATAAATATTTATTTTAATATAAAATAACATATTAAAGTTGAAATAAGGTAAAATAAAGAAATATATTATGACCAACTCATAGTAATATAAAAGTCACACGAGAGGAGATTTAGAGTTGCATAGTAATATAACATAAATTAAAGTGAAAATTTTGAAAAAATGAGAAATTACACAAAAATATTTTAATTCCAGATGCTAAGGAGCTTGACTATAACATCCTCAAGCTCAAATCAATAATGATTCAAAATATCTTGTAAAACATGCCAAAATGATTAAGAATAAAATATTCAAAATATAGAAATAAATATTTAATCTATTAAAACTTATTTAGAAGAGCTCAATAACATTCATTTTGTTTTGATCTGACCTCATTCAAAACTATAGTGAATTATCAATGTAAATAAACATAAATAACAATAAATTATTTTTTTATATTAATTTAATATTATTAAATTAGAATAAGATAGTTTGAAGCAGTGTAATACAATCAAATCTAAGTGATGTAATGTCACAAAGAGGGTCATAGGAGTTTCATAGTAATAAATTATAATAAAAATAAATATTTTGAAGAAATGAGCTAAATTGTATGACATAGTTACACTCTAAGATATTTAGTAGCTTGAGTGTAACATCTTTCATATGCAAATCAAGTACAAATGAAAAATGTCTCATTAAAATTATAGAAATATTTAATTGGATGTAGCTCATTAAGATGAGTCCAATAATATTTGTTTCAAAAAAAAAATGTTGTCTTAAATTACAACTAATTACTAAAATATTAGCAAATAAAAAATTAATTATTATTTTAATATTAAGTTAATATAAATTAGAATTGAATTGAAATAAATTTAACCAATACAATGTAATCAAATCAAATTAAAAATTTTGATTAAATGAGATATGATGAGTATGAAAGTAGTAATTAAACATATTAAAGATTTACATAGTGTTATAATCAAGTCATATTAAAAATTTTGATTTAAATGAGATATATTGAACAAGAAATTTGCATTTAAAGATACTAAAGAGTTTGACAATAACTTTATCGATTATCAAATATGCTACTAATCAAAATGCCTCATAATATATGCCAAATCTCATAGAAGAGAAACGTTGTAAACATATGAGAAAGAATATTTAATTTGATATTGCACTTTCAAGTGAGTTGAATAACATTTATTTTGTCTCAATCCAACCATAATTAGAATTACTACAATTTCAAAAATTAAATAAATAAGAAATAATAATGTTAAATTACTATTTTAGTATCTATTAAGAATATAGTAAATCTAAAATAAGATAAATTGAAGCAATATAATAAAATCAAATTTTCGTGATATCAAGGTCATATAAAAGCAGAATAAGTTTTTTAAAGTAATATAGTAAAAAAATCAAAACATTAGAAGAAATGCGGTAAATTGTATAAAAAGTTAGGTTCTAACACACCAAGGAGATTGAGAGCAAAACTCCCGATCGTCAAATAAGGTACGATCCACAATATCTTATAAAAGTTTCAAATAATATTAGAAAATAAAATATTGAAAAATACAAAAATAAAAATTGAATTGTATGGAACTCAATGAAATGAGATAACATTTATTTCAAAACTATTAGTCCTGGTTAGAAATTCATAAAAATTGTCAAAAAAATAATAAAGTATTATTTTAATATTAAGCAATCATATATTAATAAAGAAATATGAAAAATCTAAATCAATGTTATGTAAAAAAAATCAAAGTCAAATATTTTAAAAAATCAGATAAATTTATGAGAAAGTTGCATGCCATGGTATTGAGAAGATTAGGTATAAATATTTGGTTATTAATTGAAGTATTAATTAAAAGATCTCATAAAGTTAGCATAATATATTAAAAAATTATTTTGATTGTTACATGATTTGATGATTAAAGATACTATACTTGAACTCCTTAGTATCTTTGACTCTAACTTTTGTTTTAATTTGTCCATTCTTTTTTAATTTTTCTCTATCATTATATTGTATTTTTATAAAACTTTTACTTTACACATTAAGAGAAATTATATAGAAAAGTTACATTAAATTAGGTAAGAATGAAAAAAAATCTCATAAAGGATGCTAAAATAATAGAAAATAAAATTTTAAAAATATAAAATATATTTAATTAGATATAGTTCATAGAGATGAGTCCAATGATTTTTGTTTCTTCTCTATTGGACATTATTTTGAATTATAGTATATTACTAAATTAAATAAACAAAATAAATAATAAATTGTTGTTTTAATTTTAAGTAAATATATATTAAATATGAAGTGCAATAAATTAACGAAATGTATTAGAATCAATTAAAAGTGATGAAAAACAAATATGACACGAGATTTAGAGTTACATAGGAATAAAAAAATGAAAGAAAAATATTTGAAGAAATGTAATAAAATATAGTACATAGTTGTATTTAAACCTACAAAGTAGTTAAAGTGCAACATTTTTCATCTTCAAATTGTTACTGAATAAAATATCTCCTAAAATATACTAAATCCCTCTAAAAATAAAATATTTAAATATCCAAAAATGTTTAGTTAATTAAATAGAGCTCATCAATCTAAGTTTAGGGACCTTAGCGTCACGATGATTGCACCTTATTTTGAATTACAATGAATTAAAAAATAAGTTCAAATAGCAATAAATTATTATTTTAATGCTAAGTAAATACTAAAGCTAAAATGAGATAAAATTGAATCGATGTTTTAAAAATCAAATCATTATGATATAAAAGTTGCACAAGATAAGATGTTGAGTTACATAATAATGAGAGCAAATCATTGCAAAAATTTTGAGAAAATATGATAAATTATAATGGGAAATTACATTCTAAAATACTAAGAAAATTGAGGGTAATAACATTGTTCATCAAATGAGGTATTTATAAAAATAACTTATAAATCATGCAAAAACATAAGAAATATACAAACAAATACTTTATCAGATAAAGCTCATAAAAATGAGTCTAATGGCATTTATTTCATACAAATCAAAACTCATTTGGATTTACTACATAATACTAACATAAATATGCACAAATAATAAAAAATTAATGTTTAATACCAAGCAAATATGAACATAGAAAAATTGAAGCAAAGTAATTTAACCAAATCAAAGTGATCTAAGTGTCAAACTAAAAGTGATTTATAGTAACTTCATAATGTAACCAAGTTAAAGAAAAAATATGAACAAATTTGATACATTGTATAGGAAAGTTGCCTTCCAAGATACTAAGGGGATAGAGTATAACATCTCTAATCATCAAATCTAGTGCAAATCAAAAGATTTTGCAAAGTAATCAAAACCCTTAGAAAAAATAATTAAAAATATATCTATGAATATTTATCAAGGAAAAGCTCGACGAGAAGATTCCAACAATGTTAGCTTTGTGCCTAACGATCCTCGTTGGGAACTATATTGAATTACCAAAGTAAATGCACTTATATAATTCAAAATCATTATTTTAAAAATTGGCAAATATATATATTAAAGTTAAACTGATATAAATTAAGGCAATGTAATATAACTAAATCAAAGTTATATAAAGTTCACGCGAGAGGACAATTTGAGTTTCACACTAATATAATGAAATAAAAAAATTAATTTCAATAAATGATAAAAATTTCATATAAAATTAATATCCAAGAAATTAGGAAGATCGAGTGTACCATCATTGATCACCTAATCATTTACAAGCCAAAATGCTCAGTAAGTGTTTCCAAAGCAACTAAGCATAAACAAAAATAAATTCTTATTTTAATATTCAATAAATATTTCAAAGACAAATATGATAAATTCAACTAATTTAATATAACTAATTAAAAGAATAATTTTTTATTAATTGAGATTAATTATATGTGAAAGCTACATTCCAAGACAGAAAGGAAATAAAATGTAGTATCATAGATCATCAAATGTGACATGAAATGAAATAACTCAAAAAACATACCAAAACCTAGGAAATAAAAAAATTTGAAAATATAAAAATGAATATTTAACAAAGTAGAGCATGTGGAAATAAGTCGAACAACATTTGTTTTGTCATAAAAAATTATTTTTGGAATAATTATAAAACACATAGGTGAATAAAACATAAATAATTATATATTATTATTTTAATATTAAGTAAAACACATATTAAAGTTAAAACGAGATAAGATGAAGTAAAACGATATAATCAAACCATAGTGATGTGATGGTCACATGAGAAGAAATTAGACTTTCATAGTAATATGACGAAATCAAGTAAAATATTTGAATAAATGAGATAAATTATATAGGAAGGTTGCATTCTAAGATATTAAGGATATTGAGTATAACTTCTATGATCTTCAAATATGGCATGAATCAAAATAGCTAATAAGGAATGCCAAAATCGTAAAGAATAAATGTTTAAAAAATATAAATATAATTAATTAAATAGAGCTTAATAGGACAACTCAAATGACATCTCCTTCATCTCAATTGAACCTTATTGAGGATTTCCATAAATTACAAAAATAAATAGAATAATTAATAACAAATTATTATTTTAATGCTAAGAATATAAATTAAAGTAAAAATAAGATTACCAAATCGAAGTAAAATATTTGATGAAATGAGCTAAGTTGTACAAAAAGATATATTCTAAGATACTATAGAGAACAGGTGTAACATCCGCTATTATCACATAAGACGTAAAAATTCCACACAAAGCATGCCAAAACCACAGAAAATAGAAGATATTAAAAATTAAACATTTAATGTGATAAAACTCATTGCGATGGGCCCCTTAACATTTCCTAACTTGATTGGACTTTATTTTGAATTACAATGAATCACCATAGTTAATAAATATAAATAATAAAAAAATTATTTTTATTTTAAATAAATCCATATATTAAAGTTAAAATATGGTAAATTGAAGGAAATTAATATAACCAATGCTGTAATATTATAAAATATGAGATTTAGAGTTAAATAGTAATATTACAAAATCATAGTAAAAAGTTTGAATAAATAAGATAAATTGTTGGAGAAAGTTCCATTCCAAAAAACATTAGAGATTGAGAGTCACATCACCTTTCACCAAATCAAAAACATGTCAAAATAACACATAAAGTGAGCTAACAACATAGAATATAAAATATACAAAAATATTAAAATAAAAATTTAATTATATAGTGTATAGAGACTAGCCAATTAATGTTTATTTCCTCCAATTCGACATCATTTTTGTTTATTTTGAATTCATAATATACATAAGTATAAATTATGATATGTTATTATTTAAATAATAAATAAATATATATTAAACCTAAAAGATCAATTGAAGTAATATAATATAAGCAAGTCATAGTGAAGTAATAGCAACACAATAATAGAAGTAGAGTCATAATAATAGATCCAAATCAAAAGAAAAACTAGGAAATATTAGATAAATGTTATGGAAAAGTTGCATTTTATAATACTAAGAGATCATGTGTATTGTTAATTAATTTTAAATGAAGTATGAATAAAAATTTTTAATAAAGCACGCTAAAAGCAAAAAAAAAAAGAATTTATATATATATATATATTAGATAAACTTTGTTGAGATGAGTCCAATGATGTTTATTTCTTCAAATAAGCCTTCATTTGGCATTACTGTTAATTATCTAAGTAATTAAGCACAAATAGTATTAAAGAGATCGTATGCAACATCCTTAATCACTTATCAAGTTTAAATTAAATTTCTCATAAAATATATCAACTACAATGATGTTTGGTTGGTTTTAGTTAAGTTTTATTTCACTTACAAAAAATTACCGAAGTAATTTAACTTAAATAAAAATAAATTATTAATTCAATATTAATTAAAAAAATATTAAAGATAAATGAGATAGATTTAAAAATTCTAATATAACAAAATCAAAGCCATGTAAAAGATAGATAAAAAGAGATTTATGATTTCAACATAAAATAACAAAATTAAAATGAAAATATTGAAGAAAGGAGATAAAGTTTATGTGAAAGTTGCATTCCAAGATGACAAGAAGATTGAGTGTAATATCTTGAATGGTCAAATCAGGTAAGAATAAAAATGTCTCATAAAATTAGCAAACAATATAAGAAAATATAATAATTAAAAATATAAAATCGATATTTAACTAGTTGTAGCTCATAAAAATGAGTACAACAAGGCTTGTTATAGCTCTATCAAAATGCTTTTGGAATTACTAAGAATTGCAAAAATTAATATACATAAATAACGATAACATATTTTTTTATATTAGGAAAATAAAACTTAAAGCTAAAATGAGAAAAATTAAAGCAATGTACTATAACTTATTCAATATAAATAATATGAAAAAATGATCTAAATTTCATGAGAAAAGTTTATTCCAAGATACTAAAAAGATCAAATGTTACACATTAGATCATCATGTAAAGTATGGATCAAATTGTTCTTAAAGTGTTCAAAACTATATAAAATTAAAAAAATAAAAATATTAAAATAAATAAATATTTAATTAGATTCAACTTATTGATAAAAGTCTAACAGCATTATTTTCATCTCAACAGGACCCCATTTGGAATTACTAAGAATTAAAAAATTAAATAAGCATAAGTACAATATATAATTACATTAATATTAGGTGAATATATATTAAAGCTAAAATGTCATTAATCGAAGTAGTGTAATATAATAAAATCAAGTTGTTGTAATGGTCATAGGAGAGAAAAAAAAAATCTCATATAATAAACAAAAATCATAGAAAATAAAATTCATAAAATTATAAAAATAAATATTTAATTAGATAGAGCTCATTGAGATGAGTCCAATAATATTTGTTTTTTCTCGATCGAAACTCCTTTGGAATTATTATGAATTAACATGATAAATAATTCATAATGATAATAAGTTATTTTTTCAATATTTTATAATTTTATATTAAATTTGAAATGAAATAAAATTGAGCAATATAATGCAACCAAGTCAAAGAAAAAATATTTTAAAGCTTAAATTATTTCAATTTCAACCATGTAATATTAGCAAATCAAGAAATATAAGTGTCACACATGAACATATTTAGTGTTATATAATAAAATATCCAAACAAGACAAAACATTGCAAAAACTATGACATAAGGAGATTAAGTTTTAGTATCTTTAATTGTTCAATTACGTAATAATCAAATTATCCTTTAAAACATTCAAAAAAACCCTTGAAAGTTAGATATTACAAAATATATAAAAGACTCCAATGATGACTGTTCATCTTTATTGTGCCCCATTTAAGACTATTATGAATTACTAAGTCTAATAAGTATAAACAACAAAAAAAAATTTATATACTCAAGAGATATATATATTAAACAACAATAATGTAACTTTAAGCAAAATAATATAAAAAATCAAAGAAAAAAATTGATGAAATAAGATACATTATAATATGTATGAATAAAAAATGCACTATAAAGATTGTAAATTCTTTTAAAATAAAAATATTAAAAAATATGAAAATCAGTATTTATGTTGAAAAAGCTTATCAAGATAAGTCCAATAATTTTTGTTGTGTCATGACTAAACCTCATTTTGAATTATTCTGAATAACCATGAAGGTACGTATAAATAGAAAAATAACAAATTATTATTTTAATACCAAAAAAATAATAAAGTAAAAAAGTGATCATTACGAATAATGTATTATGACCAAATCAAAGTAATGTAAATGTGACATAAGAAGATATTTATAGTTACATAATAATATAACAAAATCAAAGAAAAATATTTTAATAGTTGAGACAAAATATATACGAAAGTTCCTCTCCATGGTACTATGGAGATCGAGTATAACATCTTTGATCAAATAAATATGCCTTGTAAAACATCCAATAATGTTGGAAAAAAATATTCAATAATATAAAAATAAAACTTCAATTTCAAAGAGCACGTCGACATGCATCCAATGACATTCGTTCAGTATCCATGGATCTTAATTAGAATTTTTATAAATTATTTTTAATAAAAATTCAAAAAAAGGATTTATATATATATTAAAGCTGAAAAGAGATAAATTGCAAAATTATAATATAACAAAATTAATGTTATTTAGTTATCACGTGAGAAGAGATTTAGACTTAAAAATTAATGTAAAAAATTTAAAGAAAAAAATTTGTAAAAATCAAACAAAACGTACAAAAAAGTTCCATTAAAAGATGCTGCAGAGATCTAATGTAAAACTCTCTATCATTAAATTTGGTACAAATTAAAATATCTCATAAAACTTATCATATCCTTAGAAAAAATTTAAAAAAATAAAAGATGAATCATTAATAGGATGTAGGTGGTTGAGATGAGTGAAACAACTTTTGTTTCACCTTGATTGCACCTCGTTTAGAATTATGGCACTTTATATATATAAATAAGCCTAAGTCATTAAAAAATTTATTGTAACATAAAGTAAATTTATATTGAACATCAAGTGAGATAAATTAAAGTGACATAATATAACCAAATCATACTGATGTAGAAGCCACACAAGAGGAGATTTAGTGTTGCATAGTAATATAGAAAAATCAAAGCAAAAAAAATCATAATATTAGATAAATTTTATAGGAAAGTAGAAATTAAAGATATAAAGAAGATTGTAGGTACCATTGATAGTTGTTAAATCAATTAAGAATCAAAATATCTCTTAAACAATGCCAAAAAATTAGAAAAAATACTTAAAAATATAAAAATTAATATATAATTATAAAGAGCACATCGAGAGGACTACAACAACATTCGATTCATCTAAATCAGATCCCATTTGGAAATATTACAAATTACTAAAAAAATATATATTAAAAATAAAATGAGATAAGTTGAACGAATATAATATATCCAAATCAAGATGATGTAAATGTCACATGAGAGAAGATATAAAGTTACATAGTAAAATAATAAAATCAATGTAAAAAAATAAATGAGAAAAATTGTATGACAAAGTTGAATTCTAAGATAATAAAGAGATCGAGTGTGGCATCCTCAATCATCAAATTAGGTACACATCAAAATATCTCATCAAGCAAGCAAAAAACCAAAGAGAAAATATTTAAAATGTAAGAATGTATTTTTAACTGGATCGACTTCATCGAGACGAGCCCAACTACATTTATTTTGACTAGCTTAAACTAAATAGGAAATATTAAGAAATTAATGATGTAAATAAGCATAAATGGTAACAGAGTTTTATTTCAATATTATGTAAATATATATCAAATGTGAAATGAGATAAATTAAATTAACGTAATATAACCAAATCAAAGTGATAGAAATGCTATATGAGAAAAGATTTAATGTTACATACTTTATATAACCTAATTAAATAAAAATACTTTAAGAATATATAGGAATAATACATTTCTAGAAATAAAATAGATCAAGAGTGAATTTCTCGCATGTCAAATTAGGTACACATCAAAATGTTTCGTAAAGTACACTAATATTAAAGAGAATAAAATGTTTAATAATACAAAACTAAATGTCTTATAAGATTTAACTAGTCAAGAAAAGGCCAACAACATTTGTTTCATCTTGGTAAGACCTTGTTTAGATTTACAACAAATTATCAAACTAAGTAGAAAATATAGCTAAATTATCATTTTTATATAAAGAAAAAAAATATTCAAATTAAAAAGAGATATATTGAAACAATATAGTTTAACTAAATCAAAGTGATGTAAAGATAACACGACAAGAGATTTGGTGTTAAATATTAATTTGACCAAATGAAAGCAAACATTTGAAAAAAAATGAGATATATTATATAGGAAAGTTGGACTCAAAGATACAAAGGAGATCAAATAAAACATTCCCAATCATTAAATCAGGTATAAACTAAAATATACCATAAAGCATGTCAAAAACTATAAAAATTAAAATATGTTAAAACAAAAAAAAATAATTCAATGAATAAAGCTTATTGAAATGAGCAAAAAACATTTATTTCATGTGGATTGAGCCTTGTTTGGAATTTCAACAAATTATCACAAAAAATAAGTATAAATGTTAAAAAATTATTATTTTAAAATTATATATATATATATATATATATATATATATATATATATATATATATATATATATATATACATATATATATAAACTAAAATGAGTTAAGTTAAAGATTATAATAAAATTAAACCAATGCAAAACATTTTAAGAAATGAGATCAATTGTACAAGACAATTACATTCCTACATACTAAGGACATTTAGTCTAACAATCATGAACATCAAAGAAGCTATGAAACAAAATGTCTTATAAAATATGCCAAAACTCTTGAAAAGAAAATATTTGAAAATACAAAAATAAATATTTAATTAGATGAGGCTTATAGAGACATCAAACATTTTTTTCATCTTTATCTTGCCTCATTTGGAATTACCAAAAATTTCCATAATAAATAAGAAAAAAAAAATAATTTTAATATTAAGTAAACATATATATATTAAATATCAAATTAGATATATTGAACTAATAAAATACAACCAAATAGAAGTGATGCTAAAGTAACATGGGAGAAGATTTTAATTTACATAGTAATATAACCAAAGAAAAGTAAACTTTTAAATAAATGAAATAAATTGTATAAAAAACTTTTCATTACAAGATACTAAATAAATTTAGGGTAACATCCTATTCATCAAATAATATACAAATAGAAATGTCTTAAGGGGTACATGAAGTCCACAAAAGATAATATTCAAAAATTTAAACTTGAATATTACACTTTGAGACATGTCTAACATTATTTATTTTATTTCAAATAAGCTCTATTTAAAATTACTATAAATTTTTGAATTACAAAATAAAAATAAAAACTATTATTTTAATATCATATAAATATATATTAAAATATAATTAAAATATATGGTAGCAATTTAATATAACAAAATCAAAATATGTAAAGGGCACATATAAAGAGATTTAGATTTACATACTAACATAGTAAAAAATAACAAAATTAAAAAATGAGATAAATTATAGGGGAAAGTTGTATTCCAAGTTCGTAAGGAGATTGAGAGTAACATCCTTGATTATTAAAACTTTTACGAATTAAAATATCTCATAAAGCATACAAAAGCTTTATTAGAAAAAGAATTTGAAATTACAAAAATGAATACTTAAATAGACGGACGTTATTGACATGAGTCTGATGAAGTTTTTTAATTTTGATCAGAGCCCTTTTTTCATTACTGCAAATTACAAATTTAAGTAGGTATAAATATTAATAAAAAAATATTTTATTTTTTAAGTAAATATATTTTAAAGTCAAAATAAGAGAAATTAAATCAAAATATTATAGCTAAATCAAAGTAATGTAAAAGTCATGTACGAAGAGATTTAGAGTTTCTTAGAATTATAACAAAATAAAAGTATTAAATCTAAAGAAATTAGATAAATTATAAGAGAATGATGCAATCTTAGATACTAAATATATTGAGTGTATTGTCCTTATTCATCAAATTAGATTGGAACAAAATGTCTTACAAAGCTTGCAAAATCTCTATGAAATAAAAAATTTAAATATTTTGAAATGAATGTTTAATTTGATAAAGCACATTGATATGAGCCAATTAATAGTTGTTTCATCTTCATTAGGGCTCATTTGAAATTATTACAAACTACTAAAATAAATAAGCATAAAATAGAATAAACTATAATTTTAATAATTAGTAAATATATACATTAAAGCTCAGATGAGATAAATTGAAGCATTACAGCATGACAAAAACAAGTCATTGTAAATGTCACATAAGAGAAGGTCTATAGTTACATAGCATAACAACAAACTCAAAAAACTTATTTTGTAAAAATTACACAAATTTTGTTGGAAAGTGTATACCAACATATTAAGGTGGTGGAATGTAATATTATCAACAATAAATTAAGTGGAAATAAAACTTTATAGAGCATACAAAATTCTAAAATAAAATATATAAAAATAGAAAAATAGAATATTTAATTGTGTAGAACTCCTCGAGATCAGTCTAGTAGTGTTTATTTTTTCTCGATCAAATCTTAGTCAGATTGTTGTGAACTATCAAAGTAAATTAGCATAAATGATAATAAAATATATTTTTAATTTTTAAAAAATATATGTTAAAGTTGAACGAGACATATCAATGTGAAATGTTTGAAAAAATAAGATAAATTATATAGGAAAGTTACATTCTAATATACCAAAGATATCATATAATGTCTTTTGTGGTCAAATAAAGTATGAATTAAAATACCTCTAAAATCATGCCAAACCTAAAGAAAAAATCCTTCAAAATATAAAAATTAATATCTAAAAAGTATAACTCATCTAGACAAGTTAAATAATATTTGTTTTATCTCAATCAAACCTTGTTCAAAATTATTATGAATTACCAAATTAAATAAGAAAAAATAAAAAAAAAGTGATCGTGTAAAGCTAAAATTAGATAAATTGAGGTAATTTAATATAACAAAATCAATGTGAGGTTTTAACATCATAATAAAAAATTTTGAGTTGTAAAGTTACATAAAAAATCAATGTACAAAATCTTAAGAAAGGCACAAGTTATACAGGAAAATTTATTCCAAAATATTAAGGAGATTGAGTGTAACATCCTTAAATGTCAACACTCTACAAATCTAAATATCTTATAAAGCATGTCCAAATAATAGAAAATAAAATATTAATAAATTTAAAAAGAAATGTCTAATTATATAGAGCTCGTAAAGATGAGTCCAGCAACGTTAAACTTATTTTGATTAGAAATTATTTAAAATTACTATGAATTGCCAAAGTAAATAACATTAAGTAGTAATATAGAATTTGTTAATGCAAAAAAGTATGTCATAGTTAATATAAGATAAATTAAAAATTTCCAATAAAGTTAAATCCAAATGATATGAAGGTTATATGAGAAATGATTTTGAATTACATTGTATCATAATAAAATTAACTTGGAAAAATTGAAAAAAAGAGATAAATTATATGGGAAAGTTACATTTTAATATACTAAGGAGATCAGGTGTAACATTATTGATTGTCCAATCTAAAATAAGTAAAACTATCTCCTAAAAATGTTAAAATAATAGAAAAAGTAATATATATATATATAATCAAATATTTTATTAATAAAGCTCACTAAAGTGAGTTCAATTACATTTTTTTCATCACAATCAAACATCATTTTATATTACTACAATTTTCTTATGTAAATAAGCATAGGCAATAATAAATTATTATTTGCAATAATAAGTATACATTTATTGAAGTTGAGATGTGAGAAATTGAAAAAAAGTAATGCAACTAAAATAGAGCTATGTAAATATCGCAAGATGGGAGATTTTGAGTCATATTGTAATAAATCAAACCAAAGTAAAAACTTTGAACAACTAAGATAAATTGTGTAGGAATGTTACATTTCAAGATACTAAAGAGATCAAGTGTAACATCGTCGATCGTCAATTAAAGTACGAAGCATGAAAAATAAAATATTTAAAAAATAAAATAATGTTATTTTATTAGATAAAGCACTTCAAGAAGACTCCAATTACATTTTTTTGTCTTAATCAGTCCTAATTGAGAATTACTAAAAAATACCCATTTAAACAACCATAAAGAATAATAAATTCTTATTTTAAAATTAGGTAAATATATATGAAAGTTAAAATTGTATAAATTGAAGTAGTTTAATTTAACTAAATGTAACTAATCTAAAGGTCACTTGAGAGTAGATTTAAAGTTAGTAGTAAATCTTAATTGAAATAAAACATTTGATGAAATGAGATAAATCATATAATGAAGTTGTATTCAGAGATACAAAGGAGCTCAAATGCAATATTCCCAAACTAAATGAGTTATAAATAAAAATGCCTCATAAGAAGAACCAAAACCTTAGAAAATAAAATATTTAAAAATATAAATATTAATATTTAATTTGATATAACATGTCCAACAATGTAACAAATCTGTTTCTTCTCAATTGAACCTCATTCGAAATTTTTGTAAGCTACAAAACTAAATATCAACAAATAAAGAAATTATTTTTTAGTATTAATTAAATATATATTGAAACTAAAATAAGATAAATTCAATCAATGTAATTTAAAAAATCAAAATTAGTTAAATTGCATGGGAGTGTTGCATTACAAGGTAATAAGAGAGCAAGTGTAATATCTTCAATCATCAAATTAAGTACAAATTAGATTGCGTCTTAAAACAATCCAAAGCAAGAAAATTTTTTTAAAATATATAAGTAATATTTTCAAAGATAGAGCTCATTAAGACTTGTTCAAACATTTATTAAATTTAAAATAATATAAATTAAAGTAATGTAATTCGAAAACATCATTACGTCTTAAAGGTCACAAATGATGAGATATGGAGTGACATAGTTAAATAACCAATTCAAAATAAAAAACAATTTTGGAAAATGAGTTAAATTATGCATAAAAGTTACATTACAAGAAACTAACAATATAAAAAGTAATAGCCTTTCAAATAAAGTACAAATTGAAACATCTCATAGAGCATGCTAAAATGCTATAAAAGAAAATATTTTGAAATATAAAAATTAATATGCGATTAGATAGACCTCATGAAAAAAATCAAATTATAAAAGAAAACTTACATTCTAAGACACTTAGACAATCAAGTGTAGCACTTACGATCCTTAAATCAGGTACGAATAAAAATGACTCATAAAGCATGCTAAAAGTATTGAAAATAAAAACTTTAAAAATATAAAATTCAATATTTAATTAGATAGATCATGATGAGTTTAGTTTAATCATGTTTCCTCTCAATCGACCCTCATTTGGAATGATTGTAATTTACCAAAGTAAATTAGTAGAAATCATAAAAGAACATTTATATTACATATATATATAACACAAAAATTGATAAATTGAAGCAATCTAATATAACCAAATCAAAACCTTGCAAAGGCAACACAAGAGAAGATTTATTGTTAAATAGTAATATAACTATATCAAATAAAAAAATAGGAAGAAAGAAGAAAAGTTTTATGGGTAAGTAAATTTCCAATACACTTAAGAGATTAAGTGTAATGGCTTCGATCATCAAATATGGTACAAATGTAAATTTATTATAAAGTATTCAAAAACTTTAGAAAATAAATTATTTAAAAATATATTATTGAATATTTAATAAAAAATGGCTCATGGAGATGAGTCCTTAATAATTTTTTCATCTTGATTGAACCTTGTTTTAGATTACTATGAGTTACAAAAACAAACAAGCAAAAATTAAAATATTTTTTATTTACATTTAAATAAATAAATGTAGAAGCTGAAATAAGATAAATTAAAAAATAATATATAATAGTTATATGAAAGTCATATAGGAGGAGAATTACAATTTTGTAGTCACATGACAAAATTAAAAAAAAAAGTCATTTGAATAAGTAAAATAAATTATACATCAAATTTGAATGAAGTTACTAAGGAGATGAGGTATAATTCTAAATCGTCTAATCATGCACAAATGATCATAATGCATGCTAAACTATAAAAAAAATATTTAAAAATGTAAAAATGAATTATACTTGGATAGAGCTCATTGAAACAAATCTAATGATGTTTACTTAATCTTGATCAAACCTTGTTTTAACTTATTTCCAAATTAATAAAAAATAATAAATTATTATTTTAATGTTAAGAAAAAATACTATAATTGGAATGATATAAATGAAAGTAATATCAAAAATCTAATTCAAAGTAATGTAAACATCACTTGAGTGTAGAATTAGAGTAATATAATAATATAACCAAATAAAAAAAGTGTTTGAAGAAATGATATAAATTCTAACAAAAAGTTGCATTCCAAGATATGAATGGCATTTAGTGTAACACCCTCAATCATGAAATCAGTTATGACTAAAAATATCTATTAAAACATGCAAAAATAACAGAAAATAAAATATTTAAAATATCAAAAAGAATATTTAACTTGGTAGAGATCATTGAGATGAGCCCAATGATATTTATTTCCTCTTGATCATGTTGTATTGTTGATGCCTAGCTACGATGCTTCCTTTAATAATAATAAAAACTAAGTATTTCTAATGACTTTATTTGAACAAATTTTTAAATTTGAGGCTGGCAAAAAGAGATGAAAATATCAAATCTCATGAAGACCATCTTATTTTAAGTGATAAACCACTAAGATATATAATTTAAATTTAATTTTAGGTTTTTTAATTTTACTTTGATTAGAATGTTAACCTTGATATAAATATTTATTACAAGACACAAAAATTAAATTTCATTTAAATTAATCATCTTAGAAAAATATTAGGTTCTACAAAATATATTCCATCCTCATTGATTATCTTGAGAATAATTTTATGTTTTTATCGTATCTTAGTATTTTCTTAAAAACTTTTCAAAATAGTTCTATATAATTTTAATAATTAAACAGTAAAAATAATACTTATTGAAAAAATTAAAAGAATAATTAATTTATTAGTTATAAGAACCAAAAGTATCGACAATGCCTCAAACATGGTAGTTGCTATTAAAAGGTCAAGAAAGCTAGTCCCCAAACTTGTTGGATAGTTCAGGAAATTCCAAACATGCTTCAATTGGTTGTTAGATCAAGATTTTAATCATGTATCTACATATCAAGTATTTAAAATTATGACATCATATAGTATAACATCGTTGACTATTAAATTAGGTATGAATTAAAATGTGTCCTAAAGTGCACCAAATCCTTAAAAAATAAAATATTTCAAAATATAGAAATTAATATACAGAAGATAGTGCTTATCAAGATTAGTCAAAAAATAATTATTTTTTCTTTATTGGATGTTATTCAAAGTTATTACAAATTATTATAGTAAATAAGCACAAAAATTAATGAATTATAATTTTAACATTAAGTAAATAAATATCAAAGCTTAAATGTAGTTAATTCGATCAATATAATATAATAATATTAAAGAAATGTTCAATTTGGAAGAGTTATAGTTACATAGCAAGATATCCACATCAAAGAAAAAATTAAAAGAAATGGCATAACTGTTACAAAAAAACTTTATTCCAAGATGCAAAGGTGAACTAGGATAACATAAAATACAAATTTAGGTATAAAACAAAATGTCTCTTAGAGCACAAATAACCCATAGAAAATAAACTATTTAAAAATATGAAAAAGGATATTTAATTTGATATGGCTACTACACATGAGTCCAACCTTGTTTGTTCTACCTCGGTTTCCTTATTTAAAATTAATACAAATGAACAATATAAAAAATCACAAATATTTATAAAGTATCCTTTAAATATTAGATACATATATATTATAACCAACACAAGTAAATTGAATGAATGTTATGTAACTAAATGAAAATGATATAAAGGTCACATTGGAAGATATTTAGAGCTACATAACAGTAAAAAATAATAAAAAATTTGAGAAAATAAATTAAATTGACAAGAAAGTTGCATTCAAACATACTAAATAACTGAAGCATAACATCCTCAATCATGGTACCATGTTGCAACCTTAAGGTCTCAAAAAGTGTGTCAAAACTATAAAAATAAATTATTTAAAAATATAGAAATTATTTTTTAAATAGATATAACTAGTCAATATGAGTCCAATGACATTTATTTCATCTTGATTACATCTCATTTAGAATTACTTTGAATAACAATAATAAATAATAACAAATTATTATTAATAATTTTAATATATATGTATATATAACATAACTTAAATAAGATAAATTAAAGTAGTGTAATATATCCAAATCAATAAAAAATAGCAAATCCATTACAAAAAATTTTAAAAAATTAGATAAAATTTGTAAGAAAGTTGCATTCCAAGATACTAAAAAGATTGAAAGTGATATCCTTGATGATCAAATGAGGTACAAATTAAAATATCTCTTAAAATTATAAAAACTTTGACAAAAAATTATTAATAAATATGAAACAATATTATTTAATTTCATATAACTCATCAAGACAAGTCGACAAGAATTTAATTTTTCTCAATCCATCCCATTCAAATTGATTAAGAATTATTATGTTAAAAATGTATAAATAATAGTATAGTATTACTTTAACTTTAAGTAAATATATTTTAAAGCTTAAATAAAATAAATTGAATCAATGAAATAGAACCCAATTATATTAAATTGTAGGTCATAAGATGAGAGATTTAGAGTTGCATAGTAACATATATAAATGAAAGAGAAAACTTTGAATAAATAAGATAAATTATTTAGGAAAGCAACGTTCCAATATCCTGAAGAGATCACGTGTAATAGGCTCGATTATCAAATTTGGTTAAATGAAAATGATCCCATAAAATATTCAAAAACCATAAAAAAATAAAATATTCAAAAATATAAAAAAGAATATTAAATTAGATAGTGGTTGTTTAGATCCATCCAATGACTAGTTGTTTAGTCTTGCTTAGATCTTATTTGGAATTACCATGAATTACAAAAGTAAGCACAACTAACAACATATTATTATTTTAATATTGAGTGATTATATATTAGAGCTAAAATTAGAATACTAGAAGCAATGTAATCTAGCCAAATTAAAGTGGAAAATATTAAAAATGAGAAAACTTCATAAGAATGTTACATTCCAAGATACTAGTGATATTGAGTTTATCATTCTCAATCATTATTTTGGGTACAAATCATATTGCCTTATCAAATGTACCAAATCAAAAAATAAAGAAAATATTTACATAAATGAATATTTAATGACATAGAGCTCATCTAAACGTGTCTAATGATATTTGTTCTTGTCTCGATTAGAACTTGTTTCAAATTACTATGAAATGCAAAATTAAATGAGCATAAATAATATTAAAGTATTATTTTAATATTTAATAAATATATATATTAATGTTTAAATAGGATTAGGTTTGAAATTTTAATATAACAAATTCTAATAAATGCAAAGGTATCAATAAGAGAAGAATTAGAGCTTTATAATAATATAACCAAATCAAAATAAAACTTTTGAAAAAATAAGAAAGGTTGCACTTGAAAGTTGCATTTCAGGATGTAAGAGAGAACAAGTGTAATATCATTAATCTTCAAATCTAATGCAAGTCAAAGTATCTCATAAAGCATGGTAATACTTTAGAAAAAGAGATTTAAAAATGTAGAAATGAATATTTATGATGATAGAGCACACCAAGATGAGTCTGGGAAAGTTTGTTTTCTTCTTGATCTAACCACATTTCAAATTATTATAATTATCAAAGCATGTAAACATAAGCAATAATAAATTGACTCAATTTAATGGAACTAGATTAGAGCAGTGTAAAGTTCATATGGAAAGAGTTATAATGTTATATAGAAATATTTCTAAAACAAAGCTAAAACTTTCATGAATATAGAAAATTTGCACATGCATGTTGCATTCCCAGATTCTTTGTGATCGAGTGTAACATCCACGAGTCATACTTTGTTTATTTAGTCTTATTTAGATATCATTTCAATTTACTTCCATTTGATGAATTAAAATAATATGAATAAAAAAGTATTAGTTTAATATTTAATATATATATATTAAAGCTAAATAATGCAAATTGAAGAATTATAATATTACAAAATCAAAGTGATATAAATGGTCAAATTAGTGGATATTTAGAGTTACATGGTATAATAGGTTAATCAAAGAAAAAAATTAAAAACATTAAAAAAAATCAATGAGAAGGTTGTATTCCATGATGCAAAAGAGATTAAGTTTAACATCCTTAACCATAAAAGTAAGTATAAGGCAGAATCGATTGAGCACATTGAGATTAGTCTAATGATATTTATTTTATCTCAATCAAACATCAAATAAAATTACTAAAAATTATAAAAGTACATAAGCATAAATAAAAATAAATTCTTTTAAATGTTATGTAAATATATATTAAAATGATTTAAGATAAATTAATTCAAAAATTTTGAATAAATAAGATAAATTATGCGAGAAAATTACATTCTAATATACTATGAAGATTAAGAGTAATACCCTCGATTGTGAAACAAGGTATAAATCAAAACTTCTCATAAAATAAGCCAAACCCATCAAACAATTATTTGAAAATATAATAATGAATATTTAATTGGATATAGCTTCTCAAGATGAGGCCCACAATATTTTTTTCATCTCAATTAAATCTCATTTGGAATTATTATGAATTATTAAATTTAATAAGCAAAAATAACAATAAAATATTATTTTAACTTCAAGTAAATATATATTAATGATGTAATTATGCATATTAAGGTAATATAATATAACCAAGTCAATGTAAAGTACTAATCACATAATAAAAATTTTAGAGTTACATAGTAACACAACAAAATCATAAAATGTGAGATCAATTATACACAAAAGTACTATGGAGCTTAGGGTAACATCAATAATCATCAAATAAGGTATGAATTAAAACAAATCGTAAAGTGTGATCAAAAGATAAGGAATAAATGCTAAAAAACTTAAAAATCAACACTTAATTGCATAGAGCTCATCGAAATAATTCGAAAGACATTTTTTTCATCTAAATTAGGACTCATTTGTTATTAATATAAATTACCAAAGTAAATAAAGATAAATAATAACACAATATTATTTTAATATTAAATCAAAAAGATTAAAGCTCATACGAAAGAAATTAAAGAAATGTAGTAAAACCAATTAAACATTTTAAAGGTGCCACAAGAAAATATTTCAAGTTATGTAGAAATATAGTAACATCAAAACAAAAAATTTGAAAGAATAAGATAAATAGTACAGGAAAGTTGTATTGTTATATACTAAGGATATCGAGTGTAATATTATCGATCGTCTTATCAAGTATGCATCAAAATGTCTCCTAAAGGATGTTGAAACCATAAAAATAAAATATTTAAAACATGAAAAATAGAATTTTTTATATTAATACAAACCAAGTCAAATGATAATTTTTTTTCTATTATTGGACAAATTTAGAAATAAGGTAATTTCCCAAAGTAAATAGACATAAGTAACAATAAATTATAATTTTAATATTAAGAAAATTATAGTAATTCTCAAATTTGTTTAATTGAAACAATGTAATACAATTAAATTAGAATTATCCAAATCTCAAATGAGCGAAGATTTAGAGTTAGATAGAAATATAAGCAATCCAAAGTAAACAGTTTGAAGAAATCACATAAATTTATAACACAAAGTTATATTCCAAAATACTAATGAGATCAAGTTTAACATCATCCTCATTATGGTGTGAATAAAAAATTCTTTTGAGGTTAACCAAAATCATTGAAAATATATTATTTAAAAAATATAAAAATTGATTTTTATTTAGATAAAGCATTTTTAGATGAGTCTAATGATATTTTTTGTCTTAAAATAATAAAAATAACCAACTTGAACTAATGTTAAGGTCACATAGAGGAGATTTAGAGTTACATAGTTATATATCAAAATTGAAACAAAAATTTCAAGAAATAAAATAAATTGAATAAGAAAGTTACACTCCAACATATAACAATGATCAAGCATAAAATTCTCAATCATTAAATTAAGTATGAATTGAATGTCTACTAAATCATTCCAAAACTATAAAAAAATTATTTAAATCTATAATATTTGGTATTCAATTTAATAGACTTAGTGAAGATTTGTCTAACAACATTTTTTGCCTCAATCAGACCTTGTTTGGATACTTTGAATTGCCAAAGTAAATTAGTATAAATAATAATAAATTATAGTTTTGATATTAAGTTAATATGTATTAAATGTAAATTGAGAAAAATTAAAGAAATATAATCTAACCAAATAAATGTGACATAGAGGTCACATGAAAAAAGATTAGTTAAATAGTAGCATAACAAAATCAAAAAGAATAACTGGTAAAAAAGAGATAAATTATACTGGAATACTACATTCCAAGGAACCAAAGAGATCGAGTGTAACATCCACGATCATTAAATAATGTGTGAATTAAAATGCCTCATAATGCATGCCAAATCATTGAAAAGAAGATTTTTAAAAATATGGAAAAAAAATATTTAGTTAGATATATCTCATCATGATGAGTCCAATGAAGTTTCCTTCATCTTGATCAAATACTATTCATAATTACTATGAATTATCAAAAACATAAGTGGAAATAATTACAAAGTATTATTTTTATTTAAAGTAAATATATTTTAAAGTAGAATAAGATAAATTAAAATAATAAAATGTAACAAAATCAAAGTGATGTAATGTCACACTAGAGGTGGCTTAGAGTTACATAGTAATATAAATAAATAAAAAACATTAACTAATTTTGATAAGTCATATAAGGGTGATGAATTCCAATATACAAAAGAGCTCAAGTGAGTTAGTAGAAATAATCAAATCAAGTACAAAGAAAAATGGCCTATAGAACAAGCCAAATTCTTAAAAAATAAAATTTTTAAAATATAAAAATGGAAATTTAATTAGATAAAGCTCATCAAGGTGAGTCCAATGACATTTGTTTCAACTTGTTTAGACCTCAATTTGAGTGACTAAAAATTATCTTAGTATATAAATACGAATAATAATAAAGTATTGTTTAAATACTAAGAAAATTTATACTGAAACTAAAATGAGATAAATTCAATCAACATAATATAACTAAATCAATGCAATGTAGATGTCACATGAGAAGAGATTTAGAGTTAAATTATAATATATGCAAATCAATGTTATGTAAATGTCACACAAGAAGAGGTTTGAGTTAAATGATGATATAACAAAATCAATGTGAAAACGTATTAGTAATGAGATGAATAGCACAACTATGTTGTTTTCTTAGGTGATATAGAGATCAAGGAAATATCTTGGACCATCAAATCAAATAAGAATCAAAATGACTACTATAGTATGTCAAAATAATAAAAATTAAAATATTTTAAATATAAAAATAAATATTTAATCATATAGAGCTTGGCAAGACTAGTCCAATGTAATTTATATTGTATCAATTTGACCTTATTTAGAATTACTACAAATTACAAAAAAATAAACATAAATATTGATAAATTATTGTTTCAATATTTAGTAAATATATATTTAAACCAAAGTAAATTTAATTAAACAAATGTAATATATCTAAAACATGGTGATGTAATGATTATTAGGGAGGAGATGTAGAGATACATTGTAAAAGAACATATTCATATTAAAAAATCTAAAAAAATGAGTTAATAAATTGAAATAAAAAGAGTTTTTAAATAATTAATTATTTTAAAATTAAAAAGAGTTTTTAAATATTAAGAAAGTAATTATTAAAGCTAAAATGAAATAAATTGAAATAAAATAATATAACTAAATAAAAAAAATAATTAAAAAAATGATGTCAATTATTTGGGAAGTTACATTCCAAGATATCGAGGAGGTTGATTGTAAAATCCATAATTATCAAATAAGATACAAATCAAAATACCTTACAAAGTATAACAAAACTATTCAAAATAAAATATATGAAAAATGTCAAAATAAATATTTAACTAGATAGGTTGGTTGAGATGAGTCCAATAATGTTTATTTTTCTTCAATTAGATTTCATTTGGAATTGGTATGATTAACCAAATTAAATACGTGTAAATAATAATAATTTATTATATTAAAAAATTTATATCAAAGTTAAAAATAAATAAATTGAAACATTATAACATAATCAAATCAATGCCATGTCAAGGTGACATGAGAGGTGATTTAGATTTAGATAATAAAAAATATTAAAAAATGAGATAAATTATATGTGAAAGTTATATTACAAGATACAAAAGAGCTAAAGTATAACATTCTCAACCATATAATCATATATGAATCAAAATATTTGGTAAAACATGCCAAATTATAAAAAAATGAATAAAAAAATAAATAAAGTTTACTTGGCTAGAGCTCATTGTGATGAGCCTTATATTTTTCTTCATCTAGAACACATCTCATTTAGAATTATAATCATTTACCATGGTAATAACCATAAATTATTATTTTAATATTAAGTAAAAATATATTAATGTTTAAATAATATAACTTCAAGAAATTTAATAAATCAAATTTAAAAGTGATGTAAAGGTCACATGGGAAGAGATTTAAAGTTTCATTACAATATAACCAAATCAAAGTAAAATAGTTGAAGAAATAAGATGAAATTTAAGGAAAATTTTCATTCTAACTTACTAAAAAGATCGAGTGTAACATCCTAGTTAGTAAAATGAGGTTTAAATAAAAATATCTTTTAAAATATATAAAACATTTAGAAATTAAATAGTTAAAAATATATAAAAAAAGAATATTTAGTTAGGTAGAACCAACTAAATATTGACCTTATTCACGATAGGTCCACCACATTTTTCCTCAATGCATTCTATCTAATTAAATATTCATTTTTCCTGTCAAATGTTTTTCATTTCTTTAAAATTTTAACTTTCTAGTTATATTACTACAAAACCCTAATTCTCCATTAGTTTGTCATTTACATTAGATTGATTTGGTTACATTATATTACTTTAAATTATCTCATTTTAGTTCTAAAAGATATTTTTTAAATTTTAAAAAAATAAATTACTATGATTTACTCTTATTTAATTTTATAATCTCTAGTAATTATAGATGAGGATCCATCTAGATGAAACAAACCTTAGTGGACCCATCTCGACAGTCTCTATACAATTAAATATTAATTTTTATATTTTAAATTTTTTTTATCATTTTGAGGAACTTTATGAGGCACTTTGATTTTCACCTGATTTCTTTTTTGACAATATTACATTTGATCTCCATTGTATATAGAATACATCTTTCTTATCATATATATCTCATTTCCTAAATATTTTTATTTGATTTACTTATATCACTATGAAACCCTTGTTTTTCTCTCATTTCACCTTTATATCACATTGATTTGGTTATATCAAATTACATTAAATTATATCATTTTAGTTTTCATGTATATTTACTTAATATTAAACAATAATTTATTATTTTATATATTTATACAATTTTATAATTCATAGTAATTCTAGAAGAGGTTCGATTGGTGAGAAATGAAACCCATTAGACTTATATCAATGTGCTCTTTGTACTTTAATATTCATAATTTTATATTTTTAAATATTTACTTCTAGGGTTTTCAAAAGCTTTACAAGACATTTTTTTTCATACCAAACTTGATGAATAACAATGTCACACTCAATCTTTTTTGTATCTTGAAAAGAATTTTCTTATACAATTTACTTAATTTTATAAATGTTTTTGCTTAAATTTTGATATATTTTCATCACACTCTAATTTTCCCATCATTTGATCTTTAGATCTATTACAAATGGTTATTTCATATTACTTCAAATTATCTTATTTTAGAATTAATATATATTAACTTTTATTAAAAAATAATTTATTATTTTTTATGGTTATTTACCTTTCTAATTTGCAATAGTTCTAAATAAGGTCCAATAGAGATGAAACAAGAGTCATTGTACTCTTATTGATGAGCTCTATCCAATTTAATATTCATTATATTATTTATAAATATTTTGTTTTTTGTAGTTTTAACATGTTTTACAAAATGTTTTGATTTGTACAAGCTTTGATGATAAAAAAAACATCACAATCATTCTCCTACATATCTTGCAATATAACTCACCAGTTTAGTTTATCTTATTTCTTCAAACTTCTTGCTTTATTTTGGTTATATAACTATTTAACACTGAATCTTCTCATATGTGACCACTTCATTTCTTTGATTTGGCTACATTAGGCTTTCATAATTATCTCATTTATGCTTTGTTAGCTCGTTACCTAATATTAAAAAAAGTTATTAATATTTTTTCTTTTTACATTGGTAATTCACAATAATTCAAAGTGAGGTATAATCAAGTCAAAATAAATTATGTCAGACTTGTCATGATATGCTCTATTAAATTTAATATTAATTTTTATAATTTTAAATACTTTTGCTATGGGATTAGCTTATTTTATTGATTATTTTGATTTGTACGTGATTAGACAACCATGGATGTCACACTCGATCTCATTATTATTTTTTATTGTCATTTAATCATACAATATATAACATATTTTCAAATTTTTTTTATTTGGTTATATTTTATTGAAACTCTAATTCTCCTCTTATGTAATATTTAAATTACTTTGATTTTATTATAATACATTTCTTCAACTTGTATCATTTCATTAATATATATATATATATTCTTCTTAATAAAATAACAATTTAAAATTATTTAAGGTTATTGGCTTTTGTAGTTCATAATAATTCAATACAATATTTGATCAAGAAGAAAAAATACTTCTTAAACTTGTCTCAACAAATTCAACTAATTTAAATAACATTTTAATACTTTTAAACATTTTATTTTTTATTTTTTCTAAATTCTTTATGATAACTTATTTTTATTACCTCATTTCAAGATTGAGGATATTACACTCAATCATTTTAGTATCTCGGACTGTTACTTTCCTGAAAAAATTTATCTCACTTCTACGAATGCTTTGCTTGTATTTGTTTATATTATTATGTAACCCTAAATCGTCTCTTATGTAACCTTGATATTGATGTGATTTGATTAGATTACATTGCTTTAATTTAAATCATTAAAACTTAAAGATTTATTTACTTCATTTTAAAATAATCATTACTTATTATTTAAGCTTATTTATTTACTTCATTTTTAAAAAATATTTTATTTTTTTGGGTTTTGATAAACTTAATAAAACCTTTTGAGTCATGCCTTATTTAATAACCAAAGATTTTATACTCTACCTCTATGTATTTTGGAATGTATCTTTTCCCCATAATTTATCTTATTTTTTAAATTGTGTCACTTTGATTTGGTTACATCACTATAAGACCCCAATTCTCCTATAGTGTAAGATTTTAGAGACCTTGATTTTTTTATATTATATTGGTTCAATTTATCTCAATTAAACTTTATTTTTAATCTACTAAACATTAGAAGAAGAAAAAGAAGAAGAAGGAGAAGAAGAAGAAGGAGAAGAAGAAGGAGAAGAAGAAGAAAAAGAAGAAGAAGAAGAAGAAGACGAAGAAGATGAAGAAGAAGAAGAAGAAGAAGAAGACGAAGAAGAAGACGAAGAAGACAATGAAGACAAAGACGAAGAAGAAGAAGACGAAGAAGAAGAAGAAGAAGAAGCAGGAGAAGAAGAAGCAGGAGAAGATGAAGAAGGAGAAGAAAAGAAGAGGAAGAAGATGAAGCAGGAGAAGAAGAAGAAGAAGATGAAGAAGAAGAAGTAGAAGAAGAAGAAGACGAAGAAGGAGAAGAAGAAATAAGGAGAAAGAAGGACAAGAAGAAGAAGAAGAAGAAGAAGAAAACGAAGAAGAAAGAAGAAGAAGTAGAAAACGAAGAAGAAAGAAGAAGAAGAAGAAGAAGATGATGATGAAGAAGAAGAAGAAGAAGAATTCTTCTTCCTACCCCTCTTCTTCTTCTTCTTATTCTACTACTACTACTACTTCATTTTCTTCTTCTCCTTCTTCTACTTCTTCATCTTCTTTTTCTTCCTCTTCCTAATCTTCTTCTTCTCCTTCTTCTTCTTCTTCTTCTTCTTCTTCTGCTTCATCATCATCTTCTTCTTCTTCTTCTTCTACTACTTCTACTTATTCTACTTCTTGTACTTTCTCTTCTTCTTCTTCTTCTTTTTCTTCTTATTCTTATTCTTATTTTAATTCTTATTCTGCTTCTTCTTATTCTTCTTCTTCTTATTCTTCTTCCTCTTTCTCTTCCTCTTCTTATTCCTTTCTTCTTCTTCTTTTTCTTCTTTTTCTTCTTCATCTTCTTTTCATCATCATCTTCTTCTTCATCTTCTTCTTCTTCTTTTTCTTCTTCTTCTTCTCATTCTTCTTCTTCTTCTTCTTCCTCATTATCATCATCTTCTTCTTCTTCTTTTTCTTCTTCTTCTTCTTCTTCTACTCGTGCTTCTTCTTCATATTCTTCTTCTTCTTCCTCCTCTTCTTCTTCTTATTTTTCTTCTTCTTCCACTTCTTCTTCTTCCACTTCTTCTTCTTCCACTTCTTCTTCTTCTTCCTTTCCTTCTTCTTCTTCCCCTTCTTCTTCTTCTTCCTACTCCTCTTCTTCTTCCTTCTTTCCCCTCCTTTTTCTACTTCTTCTTCGTCATCTTGTTGTTCTTCTTCTTTTTCTTCTTCTTCTTCCTCTTCTTCTTCTTCTTCTTCTTCTTCTTCTTCTTCTTCTTCTTATTCTTCTTCTTTCAATCTTCTTCTTCTTCTTCGTCCTCTTCCTCTTCTTCGTTTTTTATTATTTCTTCAAAATCTTTTCTTCTTCTTCTTCTTCTTCTTCTTCTTCTTCCTCTTCTTTGTTTTCCACTTATTCCTCTTTTTCTTCTTCTTCTTCCACTTGTTCTTCTTCTTCTTCTTCTTCCTGTTTTTCTTCCTTGCTCTTCTTCTTTTTCTTGTACTTATTTTTCTTCTTCTTCTTCTTCTTTTTGTTCATCGTCATCTTCTTCTTCCTCCTCCTCTTCTTTCTCTTCTCCTTCTTCTTTTTCTTCTTCTACTTTTTCATCATCTTCTTCTTCTTCGTCGTCATCGTCTTCTTCTTCTTCTTCGTCGTCATCGTCTTCTTCTTCTTCTTTTTTTTCTTGTTCTTCTACTGCTTCGTCTTCTTCTACTTCTTCTTCTTCTTCTTGTTCTATTTCTTTTTCCTCTTCTTCTTCTTCTTAACCTTCTTCATCTTCTAATTCTCCTTCTTCTCTACCTTCTACTTCTTCTTCTTTTTCTTCTTCTTCTTCTTCTTCTTCTTCTTCTTCATGCTCTTCTTTTTCTTCTACTACTTCTTCTTCTTCTTCTATTTTTTCATCAATTTTTTGTATTGATTTGATTATATTTCTATGAAAACACTTATTCTCTTTTTATGTGACCTGACATAACTTTGATTTGGTTATATTATATTTCAACAATTTTTGTCATTTTAGCTTGAATATATAATTATTTAAATAAATAATAATAATTTACTATTGTTTAAGCATATTTACTTATGTAAATTAATGTGTCCCTAAAGAAGGTCTGGTTATGATGAAAACAAATGGCATTAGACTCCTCTCAATGTGCTTTATCCAATAAAATATTAATTTTTTTAACTCTGAATAATTTATATTCAAGTTTTTGGCATGCTTTATTAATAATTTTGGTTTACATATGATTTGATGATTGATGATCTTACATTGGAACTCTTTAGTATCCTAAAATGTAGCTTTTTCATAGAATTTATATCATTTATTCAAATGTCTTACTTTGATTTTGTTATTTTATTATCTAACCTTAAATCTCCTAGCATGTGACCTATACATTTCTTTCATTAACTTACTTTATATTATTTGAATTTATCTCATTTGAATTTTAAAATTTATTTTGTTAATATTAAAAATAATAATGTATTATTATATACGTTTATTTTTGTAATTAACGATAATTCTTGATTACTTCTGATTGACACAAAACAAAAGTCATTGGAGTTATCTCAGTGAGCCCACCCAATTAAGTATTCCTTTTTATAATTTTAATTTTTTATTTTTTAAAGTTTTTGCATGCTTTACAAACCATTTTTATTTGTAATATATTTGAAAATCAAGGAGGACACACTCAATCTTCTATTATCACATTTACATTACTTTGGTTTGGTTAGGTAGAATTGCTTTATTTTATGTCTTTTCTACTTTAACAAGTATTTTGTTTATGTCATTTCTACTTTAACAAGTACTTACTCATTATTAATAAAATAATTTATTATTTATTTTTCTTATTTGGTTTTATGTTTCATAATGATTCCAAAGATGATCTGATGGATATGTAACAAGCATTGTTTGACTCGTCTTAATGAGCACTATTTAATTAAAAATTATTTTTTAATTTCTTTTAATTATTTCATTTTTTAAGGTTTTGGCCTGCTTTATGAAATATTTTGAGTTTTACATAATTTTGGCAATTAAAGATATTACACTTGATCTCCATATTATCTTAGAATGTATCTTCATTTATAATTTATCTCATTTCTTCAAGTATTTTGCTTATATCTAGTTTTATTTCTTTGAGCACTATTTCTCCTTTCATGTGAACTTGACATCATTTTAATTTGGTCATATTAAATTTTTTATATTTATCTTTTTTAAATTTTGATAAATAGTTAATTAAGATTAAAATAAAAATTTATTAATATTTAAATTTTTTTAGTTTGTACTTCATAGTAATTCAAAATGGAGTTCAATGAAGATGAAACAGAGCTCATTAGACATGTCTCAATGAGCTCTATCTAATAAATATTTTTCTTTTTTTAAATGCTTTATTTTTTATTTGGCAAGTTTTATCAAATATTTCCATTTACATAAGATTTGATGATTGGGAATGTTATGCTCGATTCCCTTAGTGTCTTAGAATGTAACCTACTTGTATAATTTATCATATTATTTCAAAATTTTCTCCTTAATTTGGTTATATATCCAAGTAACTCTAAGTGCCTTATTGTCTGACATTCACATTTCTTTGAGATTGTTATATTATATTTCTTAAATTAATTGGAATTAAGCTTTAATATTTATTTATTTAATATTTAAATAAAAATTCATTATTATTTATGCTTATTTAATTTTCTTTTTTAAAGTAATTAAAATTGAGATTAGATCTATAAAAACCAAACATATTTGGAATTTTCTTGATGAACTCTATAAATTTATATATTCATTTTTTTATTCTTTTCAATTTTTTTCTTTAGTTTTAGCAGTCTTTTATAGATATTTAAATTCATACTTGATTATGATTTGGTTACATTATGATCGAGACATAATAAATATCTTTGAACTCGTTTCAAAATGAATTGTATTTATAACTTTAAATATTTTATTTGCTAAGGTTTGGCTTATTTTATGAGAATTTTGATTCATACTTGAACTATCAAACAAGAATATACACTCAATTAACTTAGTATTTTGGAATGTAAATTTAGCATACAATTTATTTTATTTGGTCTAATTTTTTTAATTGATTATATTTATATGAAACTACTGTCGTCTCAAGTGATCATTACATCACTATGATTTATTTATATTAAATTACATAAATTTAGCTTATTTGTACTTTGAGAAAAAGTTTGTCAACATTAATATAAAAGTTTATTATTATTAATAGTTATTTAATTCTATAATTCATAGTAATAGTTAATGTAGTCTAATCAACATGAAACAAACTTTATAAACCTTCTAACAATGAGCTCTATCAAATTTAATTTTCATAATTATAAATATTTTATTTTGTAAGGTTTTGGCATTCTTTATGAGATATGTCATTTTATAGTTAGTTTGATGACTAAAGATGTTAATTTTCATCACCTTAGTATCTTGGAATGTTATTTTTCATACAATTTAACTCAATTCATCAAAATTTTATCTTAAATTTTGTTATATTACTTTTTAAATATAAATTTACTCTTTTGTGTCCTTTACATTCATTTCATTTTATTTTATTGTATTGCTTCAATTTATTTCATTTCAACTAGAGTACATATTTACTTAATTTTAAAGTATCAATTTAATATTTTTTTCTTTTTTTAAAAATTTATAAAAGTTTCAAATGGTGACCAATTGAAAGAAACAAATGTAGTCTACTCATCCTAATGAGCTATATATAATTCAATTTTTATTTTAATATTTTTAAATGTGTTATTCTTTAATGTTTTTATACTATATGAGACCTTTGATTGCTACTTGATTTGATGTTCATGGATGTCACACTTGATCTATTTAGTTTCTTTGAGTATAACTTTTTCATAAAATTTATCAAATTTCTTTAATTTTTTTCTTTGATTATTTTATCACGAAACTTTGATTTTGTACTCATATGGCCTTTACATCACTTTGATTTTGTTATATAATATTCTTTCAAATTATATATTTTGGGTTTTATATATATTAACTTAGTATTAAAAAATTGTTATTTTTTATGCTCACTTATTATGACAATTCATAATTACTCCAAACAAGGTCCAACTAAGACAAAAATGAAGTCATTGTTTACATCTCGATGAGATCTATCCAATTAAATATTTATTTTTATTTCTAAATATTTTATTTCATATATTTTTTACACTTCTTGAGAGGCATTTTGATTTGTAATAGATTTAGGGATCAAGGATATTATGCTCAATAATCCTTACATCTTCTAATGTAATATTATCATGCATTTTATCACATTTCTTCAATTTCTTTTCATTGATATGGTTTTATTTCTATGCAGCTCTAAATCTTCTGTCGTGTGCCTTTACATCACTTTTATTTTATAATATTACATCTTATTAGTTGACATCATTTTAGTATTAATAAATATTTCTTTAATATTGAAATCATAATTTAATGTTATTTATTCTTATTTAATTTTTTGATATAAGTAATTCTATGAGAGATCCGATCATGATGTAACAAATATCATTGGTCTCATCTCCATAATCTCTATCTAATTAAATATTAATTTTTATATTTTTAAATATTTGATTTTTTAAGGCTTTTTACATATTTTAAGACATGTTTTCATTTAACCAGGTTCAACGATCATAGATGTCACACTCACTCTTCTTGGTATCTTAGAATATAACCTTTTCATATTATTTATCTCATTTTTTAAAATTGTTTGCAATAATTTGGTTTCATTATTATGTAACTCTTAATATCTTCTCATGTCACCATTACATCACTTTGATTTGGTACTAACACATTACTTCAATTTACCTACTTAAGCTTTAATATATGTTTACTTAATAATAAAATAACAATTAGAATTATTTTTTGCTTATCAACTATGTTAATTATTGGTAATTCGAAGTGATGTTTGATTGAGACAAAACTAATACTGTTGAACATACCTAGTTGAATACTATCCAATTAAATATTTTTTTATGAAATAGAATATTTTATTTTTATATGGTTTTAGTATGCTTTAAGAAATATTTTGACTTTAAGTTGATTTAACAATTAAGGATGTTATACATGATCCTTTTTTGTATATTTGGATAAGCTTTTCTCTCACCATCTATCACATTTTCTTAAAATATTTTAGATTTGTTTATATCGTTATGAAACTTTGATTCTCTTCTTCTGTGACTTTTTCATAGCTTTAATTTTGTTATATTACATTACTTCAATTTTTCTTATTTTAGCTTTAAAATAAAATTAGTTAAGATTAAAACCAATTTGTTATTATTTGAGTATATTTACTTCAATAAATCATAGTTTCTCCAAACATAGTTTTATTGTGTTGAAAAAACAACATTAGCTCTTCTTAACAATCACTAGCCAATTAGTTTCTTTTGTATTATCAAATATTTTATGTTCAAGTGTTTTGGCATTCTCTACACAACATTTTGACTAACAATTAGTTTAATGACTAATGATGATACACCTGATTTCCTTGGCATTTGATAATGCAACTTTTCAAACAATTTATATCATTTGTTCAAAGTTTTTTTATTAGGTTATATTACTATCAAACTATAAATCTCTTCACATTAAAGCTTTATGTGTCATCAATTTTCTAATTTTAAATTTGTCTAATTCATCTATTTTTTTTAATATTTAATTACTTAATATTAAAATAACAATTTGTTATTATTTTTGTTTAATAACATTCAAAATTCACAGTAATTCCTAACTTGGTTTGATCTAGGTGAAATAAATGTTGTTAGAGTCATCCTAACGAGCTAGATCTAACAAAGTATTCCACTTTATATTTCTTATTTTCTAGAGCTTTTGCATACTTTATGGGCTATTTCGATTAGTACTTGATTTGACGATCATTGATGTTATGTTCAATCTCGGTTGTTTCACATTTGCATTATATTGATTTGGTTATATAGAATTTCTTTAGTTTATATCTTTTTTACTTAAACATGCATTCATGTAATGTTAACATAATAATTTATTATGATTTTTTCTTGTTTAGTCTTTAATTCATAGTTCCAAAGAAGATCTCATAGATACATAACAAACATCATTAGGCTTGTCTTAACAAGTTTTATTGAATTAAATAGTCTTTTATTTAATTTATAAATTTTTTATTTACTAGTGTTTTGGCTTGATTTATGAAAAGTTTTTATTCGTACCTAATTTTGATGATAAACAATATTACACTTGATCTTCTTAGTGTCTTAGTTTATTATAACTTTTCAACATAATTTATCTCATTTTCTCAAATATTTTGATTAGATCTAGTTATATAACTTTTAAACTTTGATTCTCCTTCCTTATGACCTTATCAATATTTTAATTTAGTAATATTAAATTAATTCAATTAATCTTATTTTAGTTTTAACATAGAATTATTTAACATTAAAATAATAATTTAGTATTTTTTAATGTTATTTAAAATTTTAATTCATAATAATTTAAAATGATCTCTAATTGAGATCAAACAAATGTTATTAGAAAAGTTTTAATTATCTTTACCTAATTAAATACCATTTTTTGTATTTTTAGGTACTTTATTTTTTATGATATTTGTGAGTTTTATAAGCTATTTTCATATGTACATGATTTGATGGGCAAGAATGTTACATTAAAACTCCTTAGCATCATAGAATATTACCTACCAATACAAATTATCTCATTATTACAGATTTTTTGCATTAATGTTTTTATATTATCATGTAGCTCTAAATCTCTTCTTATGTGTTCTTTACATGTCCTTGAGTTTTTTATATTATATTTATTAAATTAATCTCATTTAAGCTTTAAAATTTATTTCTTTAATTTTAAAATAGTAGTTTTTTATTACTTATGCTTATGGGAAGCTATTAAAATGAGATGCGATCTAGACAAAACAGATGTCTTTGGAACATCTCGATAAACTTTATCTAATTACATATCATTTTTATATATTTTTAAATATTTTATTTTCCTTGGTTTTTTTCTTTATGAAATATTTTATTTCTTACCTGATTTTTATTTGGTTGTATTAGGATCAAGATGTAACAAATATCATTTTACTAATATTGAATAGCTCTAATTAGCTAAAAATTTATTTTTATAATTTGAAATATTTTATTTTCTAGATTTTGGAATGTTTTATGATAATTTTGATTAATATGAGAGCAAAGTAAGAAGGACATTACAATCAATCTATTTAGTATCTTAGAACGCAACATTATTATACAATTTATCAAAATTTTTAAATTTCTTTTTATTTTATTTGGTTATATTACTATGGAATTCTCACTGTCCTCTCATGTAACCTTTACATCCCTTTCATTTTGTTAAATTGCATTGTTTTAATTTATCTCATATAAGTTTTATTATATCTTTTCTTATTATCCAAATAATATATTTCTTATTATTTATTCTCATTTACTTTAGTCATTCACAGTTATTCTAACCCAAGTTAGATCAAAATAAAATAAACATCATTAAACTTATCTAGAAGAGCTCTATAATTAAATGTTCATTTTTAACTTTTTAAAATTTTTTCTTACTTTATTAGCATTTAAATAATACCTATTTTGTTGATAAAAGATTTTGTACTTAGTCACCTTAATTATTTGAATGCAAAATTCTCATATAATTTGAGTCATTTTTTCAAATTTTTTTTTTATTTTGATGTCTTACTAAGAATCTCTAATTCCCCTCATGCATGATGTTTGCAATGATTTGATTTTGCTACATTAAATTTCTTCAATTTACCTTATTTTAGCATTAATAAATATATTTTCTTAATATTAAAATAATAATTTTTTATTATTTATTCTTATGTTTTTGGAAATTTATAATAATTTCAAATAATATTTGATTATGACTAAACAAATGTTGTTCGACTTAGAAAAATATTTAAAAACTTACAAATGAATATTTTATCACATATACCTCATGGAGATGTGTCCAACAATGTTTATTTCATCTCGATTAGATCTTATTTTGAATTTATGTGAATAATGAAATTAAACGAGCATATATAATAATTCAATATTATTTTATTATTAAATAGATAGTTATTAAAACTAAAATAAAATAAATTAAAATAATGTAACAAAACCAAATCAAAGTGATATAAAGGTCACAAAAGAGAGTATTTTGAATTACACAATAAAAGAACAAAAAAAAAAAGAAAAACTTTTGGAGGAATGAGATGAATTGTATAAGGATGTTGCATTCGAAGATATTAAGAAGATCAAGTGTAAATTCTTAATCATCAAATAAGGTATTTTTTTAATCACCTCCAAATGTATGAAAAACAATAATAAAAAATATTAAAAAGGGCTAAAATAAATATTTAATTTGATAGAACTTATTATGATATGCCTAATTATACTTATTTCTCCTTGATTAGACTTTGTTTGGTACTACTATGATTTATCAAAATAAATAAGCATAAATAATAATAAATTAATATTTTTATATTTAAACAGTATATATTAAAGTTAAATGACATAAATTTATGCAATTAATATAACTATATCAAGGTGATGTGAGATGTTACACGAGAGAAGCTTTACAGTAACATAGCAATATTACCCAATTAAAATGAAAACTTTGAATCAACGAGATGAATTGTGTGGGAAAGATTCATATAAAATCTTTTTTAAATTTTTAAATGTTTTTTGGGCTTTTCACTTAATTTGCAAAATCTTTCAATTCGTACTTAATTTTCATGATAAACAATATTACATTTTTTCTCTTTATTATTTTAGAATCCAACTTTTTCACATAATTTATCTCATTTTCTCAAATATTTTGATTAGATCTAACTATATTACTTTTAAACTCTAGTTCTCCTTTCTTGCCAACTTAACATCATTTTAATTTTGCCATATTAAATTGCATCAATTTATCTCATTTTAGTTTTGACATATAATTACTTAATAATAAATGATATTTTAGTATTATTTAATTTTTTAATTTATAGTAATTTAAAATGAGGTCCAATCAAGATCAAACAAAGATTCTTAAAGAAGTCTCAATAACTTTTATCTAATTAATTACTATTTATTATATTTTTAAATACTTTATTTTATATGATTTTGTTACGTTTTATGAGATATTTTCATATGAATGTGATTTGCTGGGTGAGAATGTTATACTCAAACTCTTTAGTATCTTGAAATGCAACATGCTAGTATAATTGATCTCTTTATTTCAAATAATTTTAACTCATTACACTCAAACTCTTTACGTCTTTTAGTTTGTTATTTTACATTTCTTAAATTAATCTCATTTAATCTTCAATTTTTAGCTTTTAAATTTAAAAATAATATTTTATTCTTATTTACGGTTATACAAAGTAACTTAAAATGAGGTCTGATTTATACAAAACAAGTGTCTTTAAAATAGTCTTGATAAAATCTATACAATTACTTATTCATTTTTATAATTTTTTAAAATATTGTATTTCTTTGATTTTTTTCTTTATTTAAGGAATATTTTTATTCGTCTAATTTGTTTTTGTTATATTATGATCAAGATGTAACAAATATCATTGTACTAATCTGGACAGGCTCTAATTAATTAAAAAAAAATTTATAATATTAAATATTTTATTTTTTAAGTTTTGACACGTTTTATGAGAATTTTAATTTGTACTTGAATTAAGAAAAAAGGATGTTACCCTAAATCTATTTAGGACCTTGGAATGCAATGTTATTGTGTAAGTTATCTCATTTCTTAAAAATTTTTTTGCTTGATTTGGTTATATTACTATAAAACTCTAACTCTCCTCTCACATATTCTTTATGTCTCTTTAACTTTGTTATATTATATTCCTTTAATGTAACTCATATAAGCTTTGGTATATCTTTGCTTAATATTAAAAAAATAATTTTTTTATTGTTTATGATTATTTATTTTTGTAATTCATCTTTATTCTAAGTGATGCTGGATCAAAATGAGGTAAACATCATTGGACTCATCTAGATAAGCTCTAAGTAATGTAATGTTCCCTTTTACATTCCATTTTTTTATTTTCTAAGATTTTGGATTTGTTTACAAGACATTTTCTTATAAAAACTTATTTTCATGACTAAGGATTTCATACGTGGTCACGTTAGTTCCTAGAATGAAACTTTATCACATAATTTGTCATTTTTTCAAAATTTTTCATTTTGATTTGGATATATTACTAAGAATCTCTAATTCCCCTCATGTGTGACCTTTGCAATGTTTTAATTTGGCTATATTTAATTGCTTCAGTTTACCTTATTTTTAAATTAATAAATATATTTTCTTAACACTAAAATAAAAATTATTATTATTATTATTATTATTATTGTTTTGTAATTTATAGTATTCCAAATGAATTTTAAATATGACTACACAAAGGTTTTTATACTTTCTTGAAAAATAAAACATTCAAAAAAATATAAAAATTAATATTTCAACGAATATACCTCTTGGAGATATGTCCAAAGATTTTTGTTTCATCGCGATTGGATGTTGTTTGGAAGTTTTGCGAATGACCAAATTAATTAAAAAAATAATAATTAAATATTATTCTAATATTAAATAAATATTTATTGAAGCTAATATTATATAAATTAAAGGAATATAATATAAAAAATAATTAAATATAATGGCCACTTAAGATACGATTTATAGTTGCACAGTACAACAATCGAACAAAAGAGAACAATTTAAAGGAATGTGATAAAATGGAGAGGGAAGTTATATTCCAAGATACTAACAAGGTTAAGTGTAACTCATCAATCACCAAATGAGATACAATTTGAAATTTCTCATAGTGTGTGCAAATATCTTATAAACAATATTAGAAAAACATTAAAAATATATTTAAAATATTAAAAAATATCAAAAAATATTAAAAAAATATATTAAAATAACTACTTAATTAGATAGAACTTATTAAAGTTGAAATGACATAAAGTAATACAATGTAATATAGCTATATCAAACTGATGTAAAAGTTTGCATGAAAGGAGCTTTAGAAAAATTAGTAATATTACCCTATTTAAAAAACTTTGAACTAATGAGATAAATTATACAAAAAAGATGCACAAATAAATTATACTGAGAAGATCAAGTGAAACATTCCAGTTCATCAAGTCGGGTATATAATAATATGTTTTGTAAAGTTTGTCAAAAACATGGAAAAAATATTTTAAAATCCAAAAAATATAATTTTTTTAGACAAACCACATGAAGACAAGTCCAATGGCTCTTGTTTTGCCATAGTGTAATCTCATTCAAATTACCACAAATTACCAAGGGTAATAACCACATTAAATAAAAAAAATTATTATTTTAATATCAGTTAAATATATATTAATGCTGAAGTAAGATAAGTTGCAATAATAAAATGTAACCAAATCATATTGTTGTAATAGTCCAATAATAACAAAGTTAGACTTCCATATTAACATAATCAAATCAATACAATATTTGAACATAAGAGAAAAAGTCTATAAGAAATTGTATTCGATGATACTCTTGAGATTGGATGTAACATCCTCAATCATTAAAGTCATTTATGAGTCAAAATGCCTCAAAAAGTGTGCCAAAAAACTAGAGAATAAATATTTTTAAATAAAAAAATTACTATTTAGTTTGACAGAGCTTATTGAGCTAATTCCAATATTAATTGTAAATTCTCAATCAAACCTCATTTAGATTAACTATTAATTACCAAAATAAATAAGCATACAAAATAAAAAAGTTTGTTGTAATTGTAAGAAAATTTATAAAAAAAGATTGAATGATATAGCTTAATGTAATATAATACAACAAAATCAAAACAAAAAATACATAAGGGGATATTTAGATTTACATAATAATATACTCAAATCAGAGTAAAGAATTTTAGAAATGAGATGAATTGTATGAAAAAGTTACAATCCAAGATACTAAAGAGACTAAATGTGATATCTTTGATAATCAAATCAAGTATGATTTAAAATGTTTCATATAGTGTGTAAAAATCATTGAAGATAAGACATTTAAAAAAAATAAAAATGAGTATTTAGTTTGATTGACATTATCCAAATGAGGACAAATACATTTTTTTCATCTCAATCAGACCTTGCCTTGAATGACTAGGAATTATCAAAGTGAATAAGCATAAATAAAATTAAATTAATAACTTAACTCTAAATAAATATATATTAAATTATAAATAAGAAAAAAAAATTATTATAATATTATAAAATCAAAAAATGTAAAGATAACATGAGATGAGATTTAGAGCTCCATATTAAAAAAACTAAATCAATGTAAAACATTTCAAGAAATGAGATTAATTGTATGAGAAAAATGTAATCGAAGATATTATGATGATCAAGTTTAAAAACATCGATCATCAAATCATTCACAAATCTAAATATCTCATTAAACTTACCAAAATAAATGAAAAAAATTAAGTATTTATAAATTTAAAAATTAATTTTTAATTTCATGTCTTTACAATTTGGGTCCAACAACATTTGTTTTATTTCTATCAAACCTCTTTCTAATTACTGAAAATTGTTAACATAAATAATAATAAACTATTAATTTAATATTAATTAAATATATAAGAAAACTAAAATAAGTTAGTTTAAGAGATCTAATATAACCAAATCAAAGTGTTGTAAAGGTCCATGAGAGTAGATTTTGAGTTCTACATTAATTAAACCAAATCAAAGCAAAACGAAATTGAAGAAATCAAACAAAATATTTAGAAAAATTACATTCTAACATATTAATGTTTGTGATCATCAAATTAGATATGAATCAAAATGTCTAATAAAGTGAGCCATATCAATAGAAAATAAAATATCTAAAAATGTTTAAATATAAATACTTAATTGGATAATACTCCTCCATGTTAGATCAACAGTATCTGTTTTCTCTCCATCTAACCTTTTTTGGAAGTACTAGAAATTACAAAAGAAAATAATAACAAGAATAATAAATTAATGCTATAATGTTAAGTAAATAATTATTTTGTTTAAATGAGATGAATTGATGATTTATAACATAACCTAATCATAGCAATATAAATACAACACAAATTTTAAAGTTTTATTATAATATTATTAAATCAAAACAAAACATTTGAAGAAATTACACAAGTTGAGAGAGAAGATGCATTGCAAGATAATAAAAAAATCAAGTGTAACATCCTCAATTGATAAATGAGATACGAATAAATATATCTAACAAAATGAGCAAAAAAAACTAAAAACTAAAATGTTTAAAAATATTAAAAACAATATTTACTTGGATAGAGGTTGTTCACATAAGTCCAATGATATTTATTTCATCTTCATTAGAGCTTTTTTAGAATTATTATGAATTACCAATTTAAATATATATATGAGATAGTGCTTGTTAGGGCAAGTCAAATGATGTTTGTTCCATCTCTTTCATACCTCATTTAGAATATTATGAATAACTAAACTAAATAAACATAAATATCTAATAAATATTTATTTTAATATTTAGTAACTATATAATAAAACCAAAATGACCATAATTAAAGAAATATATTATGCACAAATCAAAGACATGTATGGGTCACCCATGATGACTTTTATAGTTACATTATACTATAACAAAAATCAAGGTAAAATGACCAAAGAAATTAGATAAATTTTATTAGAAAAGATGCACTATAAAGCACTTAGGAGATTAATTGTATCACTGATTAACAAATTTGGTATGAATCAAAATATCTCATTAATTTTTCAAAACACTAGAAATTTCTTTTAAAATATAGAAATTAATAATTAATTAGATAGGGCTTGTCAAGATGAGTCTAATGTTTTTTTGTTTCATTTAAAACTTACCTACATTGGAATTACTACATATTACAAAATTAAATGAGCACAAATAATAATAGATTATTAATTCAAAATTTAGTAAATATATATTAAAGTTGAAATGTGATAAATTAAAGAAATAAAATATAACAAAATTAGAGTCATGAAATTGTCACAAAAAAGAAGTTTTAGAGTTGTATTGAAATAAAAACAAATTGAAACAAAAAATTTGAAGAAATGAGATAAAATATAATAGAAAGTTGCATTTTGAGATATTGAAAAGATTATGTTTAACATCTTTAATCATAAAATCATACAAAGATAATAATAGATTAAAATATTTTAAACATGCAACAACACTAGAAAATAAAATATTAAAAAATATACAAACGAGTAATTTATTCAAATGATTTTTTTCTTAAACCAAATAAAACTTCATTTGAAATTACTATAGATTAAAAAAATTATTTATAAATAGTATAAAATATTTTGTCAATATTAAGTAAATATTTATTTAAGCTAAAATGATGTATATTGAAGCAATGTAATATAATGAAATCAAGTGATATAAAGCTAATAGTGGAGAAACTTTTAACTCACATAAGAATATAAGAAAATTGAAGCAAAATATGTAAAGAAATGAGATAAATTTTATAAGAAATTTACATTCAAAGATGCTTTAGAGATCGTCTCTAACATCCTCAATAAATAAATATGGTACAAATTTAAATATTTCAAAACATATGCCAGATGTATACAAAATAAAATATTTAAAAATATAATCTAAAATGTTTAATTTGATAAAACTCATTAAGATAAGCCCAATGATATTTGATTTAACTCATTTGAAGGTCATTTAGAATTATTATGAACTAGTAAAACAAATAAATATAAATAATAGTAAAATATTATTTTAACTATAAATAAATATTTGACAAAGTTTAAATAAAATAAATTAAATGCATCTACTATTACGAAATTCAAACAGCATAAAGGTCACACAATAGGTGAATTTGGGTTTCATAATAATATAACAAAATCAAGTTGAAATAATTCAAAGAATAAGATAAATTTTATAAGAAAATTGCATTCTAATATCTTAAAATGGTCAATTTTGACATTCTCAACTGTCAAATCTAGCATGAGTCAAAATATTTCTTAAATCATGCGAAAGCCATAGAAAATAAAACATTTAAAAATTTAAATTGAATATTTAATTCAATTAAACTTGTTAAAATAAACTTAATGATGTTTGTTTCATCTTAAAATTGTTTTTTGAATTATGGTGAACTACAAAATTAAATAAGTAGAAATATTAAAAAATTATTATTTTTATATTAAGTAATCATGTAATAAAATAGAAATGAGATAAAATAAAGTAATGTAATATGTCTAACTCAAAACAATGTAAAGGTCACATAAAGATTAACAGTTATATAGTAATATAACCATATAGATGAGAAAAGGTTTTGATGATATAGATTGTATAGAAAACTTGAATTATATGGTAATAAGGTCATTGACTCTATCACTATAGATTATTAAATAAAAAATAAATAGAAATGCCTCACAAAGCATACCAAAATCCTAAAAAATTATTTTAAAATATAAAAATGAATATTTATCTTATTATATATTTTAATGATTTAACAAAGTAAATAACCACAATTAATAATGAATTTTTTATTTTAATATTAACTAAATATATATAAGAACTAAAATTAAATAAATTTAAGTTGTGTAATATAACATATAAAATCAATATAATAGTGACATGAGAAGCAAATTGGAGTTTTATAATAATATAATCATATAAAAGTAAAACATTTGAAGAAATAAAATAAATTATATGTGAAAGTTGTATTCAAAGGTATTAAGTAGATTATGTTTGGCATGCTCAATCATTAAATTAGATAAACATAAAAATTCTTGTTAATAATTCTAAAACATAGGAAAGCAAAATATTTAAAAATATAGAAATGACTTCTTACTTTTATAGTGCAAGTCGAAAGTAGTCCAAACACATTTGTTTCACCTCTAACATACCTTGTTTAGAATTACTACAAATTAGTGAAGCGAATAATCATTAATAAATTCAAAATATTATTTTAACATTAGGTAAATACATTATAAAACTAAAATATGATAAATTGAAGCAACTTAACATATCCAAATAACAACGAGGTAAAGTTCAATTTAGAGGAGGATTAGAGTTTCATAATATGCAAGAAAATTAGAGAACTTTTGAAGAAACGAGATAAATTGTGTAAGACAAAACAATTTTGAGACACTAAAGAGATTGAGTGTGGCTTGCCTCATCATAAAATTTTGTACCTATTGAAATGTCTTACAAAGCATGAAAACAAAATAATAAAAAACAATATTTTAAAACATATAAAAATGATTGTTTAATTTTTAAAGCTCATTAAAACAAGTACAACAACATTCCATTCGTCTCCATCGAACACCACATAGAATTTCTAATTATTACTAAATCTTTGAGCATAAATAATAAAAAATTAATATTTTATTCTCATTAAATATATATTAAAGTTGAAATAAGATAAATTTAATTATTGGAATATAACTAAATCAAAGTGATATAAATATCACATGAGAAATGATTTAGAGTTATATAATAATATAAAGAAATGAAAACAATAAATTTTAAAAAATGAGAAAAAATACAAGGGCAATTTGCATTCCAATATATTAAAAAGATTGAATGTAACGTTATCAATCATTAAATTTGATACAAATTAATATTTATGATGAATCATGACAAAAGTCTATAAAATAAGATATTTAAAACATAAATTTGAATTTAAAATTTTAAAATATTTTATAAGAAGTTGCATTCAAGGACACTTAGGTGTCTGACCATAACATCGTCAATCATCACATCTTGTATAAGTCAAAATGCTCATTAAATGTGCCAAAATACTAAAAAAAATAAAATAGATAAAAATATGGAAAATAATACTTAATTGGATTGAGATCATTGAGATGAGTCCAATGAGATCTCAATGAGTCCAATGAGATTTTTTTCAACACTATCCAATCTCATTTGTAATTTTTTTGAACTACAAAAAAATAAGCATAAATAATACTAAATTTTTATGTTAATATTAAATAAGTATATGTTAAAACTAAAATGTGGTAAATTAAAGTACAATAATATAACCAAAGTAAAATGATTTTAAGATCAAATGAGACTACTAGATTTAGAATTAAATAGTGAAATAAGCAAATCAAAACAAAAAAGTTAAATAAATGAGATGAAATAGATAAGAAAATTACACTCCAAAATAAAAAAAAGATCCAATGTAATGTACTCAGCAGTCAAATATAGTACAATTTGACCTATCTCATAAAGCATAAGAAAAACATAAAAAATAGAAATATAAAAATTGTTATTTAATTAGAGAGAGCTCATTGTGATAAGTTCAATGTTGTTTTCTTTACATCTTGATCAAACAACATTTGTAATTACTATGAATTAAAAACATTAAAAAGTATAAAAAATAAAAAAATATTTAATGTAAAGTAAGTATATATTGAAGCTTAAATAAGATAAATTAAAACAATATAACATAACTTCATCAAAGCAATGTAAAGGTCACATTAGGGATGATTTAATGTTATATAGTAATATAACCAAATCATAAGAAAAAAAGTTAAAGAGATGAGCAAAATTATAATAGAATATTAGATATTATAATATTAAGAAAATAAAGTTTAACATTCTCGATAATCAAATCAAGTATAAATGAAATGCCTCATAAAACCCCATTTAGAATTATGATTTAATTATCAAGTAAATAAGTTTAAATAATAATAAAATATTATTTAAATTTTAAATAAATATTTATTAATCCTAAAGCATGAAAATTTAAATGATGTAATTTAGCTAAATTGAAGTAATATAAAGGTCACATTAGAGGAGATCTAAAATTACATAGTAATATAAACAAAGCAAATAATAATATTTGAAGAAATGAAATAAATTGTGTGGGAAAGTTATGTTATAAGATACTAAGGATATTATGCATAACATACTTGATCATCAACAATGGTATGAATAAAAAGGTCTCATAAAGTGTGCCAAATCCAATAAAATAAAATATTTAAGTATATAAAAATTAATTCTTAATTTGTTGAACATCATTTAGATGAGTCTAATGGCATTTGTTTCATCTCCATTAAGGATATTTTTTTCATCTATTTCATCTTAATTATAAACCTTTTAGGGTTACTACAAATTACAAAACTTAACAAGCATAAAAAATGATAAATTAAACATTTGTAACATAATAAAGTTAAAATAATATAAAGGTCACATGAGATAAGAATTAAAGTTCCATTGTATATAAACAAATCAAAGCAAAGCATATGAACAACTGATATAAATTATATGGAAAAGTTACATTACAGATACTAAGGAGATCGAGTATAAAATCCTTGACCATCAAATACGATACATATAAAAATATCTCACAAAATAAGGAAAATCATAAAAATATATTTAAAAATATAGAAATTAATTTTTAATTGGATAGAGCTCATGGAGATGATTACAACATCTTTTATTTTCTCTCAATTTGATCTCAATTGCATTTATCACAAAATACTAAAGTAAATAGCAATAAATGAAAACATTACTATTTTAGTATTAATAGAATATATATTAAAGCTTAGGTGATATTAAAATAATATAACATAACAAAATAAAGTGATGTAATGGTCAGATGATGAAAGATTTATAGTTACCTAGGAGTATAACAAAATAAAGGGTAAATTTTGAAGAACTGAAATAAATCATATAAAAAATTACATTCTAACATACTAAAGAAATCGAGTACATTATTCTTAATCATCAAATGAGGTATAAATAAAAATATCACATAAAACATGTTGAAACCCATGAAAATTAAATATTTTAAAAAATAAAAAATAAATATTTAATTTGATAAGATTATCAGAATAAATACAATAATATTTGTTCATCATGATCTATAATCATTTGGAATTACTATAAATTGAAAAAATAAATTTGAAACATAAAATAAATTATTATTTTAATATCAAGTAACTATATATTAATGTTAAAATAAGAAACTTCAAAATAATATAATATAACAAATTTAAAGAAAATATTTATAAAAAGAAAATAAATTATACACAAAAGTTATATTTTAAGTTACCAAATTGAATGTATGCAATATTCTCAATCATTAAAGAAAGGTAAGACTCTACAAAATAAATATATAAAAATGGAAAAAAAGAACATTTAGTTGGATAAAGCTTGTTGACTTAAATAAAAAAAGTCTATTTCATCTTGATTAAGCTTCATTTGTAATTACTGTGAATTGCTGTAGTAAAGGAGCATAAATAATAATATATTTTTATTTTAATATTACGTAAATATTTATCAAAGTTTACATAAGATAAATTTAATATTATAAAATAACCAAATCAAAGTGATGTAATGGACACACAATACTTGATGTACAGTTACATAATAATATAAGCCAATCAAAGAAAATAATATGAAGAAATAAGATAAATTGTTTGGAAAGATTTTATTCATAGATATTAAGTAGATAAAGTGTAACATTCTTCATAGTCAAATCATTTTCAAAACAAATTGTCACATAATATATGCAAATATTCTTGAAAATAAAAAAATATTTAAAAATAAAGAAATAAATATTCAACTTTATGGAGCTCGTTGAGTTGAGTCCAATAATGATTGTTTTACCTCAAGTGGAACTCATTTGGAATACTACATATGACCTAATAAATAAGCATAACTAATAATAAATTAATATTTTAGTATTAAGTTTATATATTGAAATTGAAATGACAAAAATTGAAGAGAATTTAATAAAGCTAAATTAATGCAATGTAAATATCACATAGGAGGAGACTTAGTCTCAACATAATGTAAATATAATTGAAGTGAAAATTTTGAAAAATGACAAATTAAATAAGAAAGATACATTCAAAGATACAAAAAGGATGGAGTGTAACATCATTGATTGTAAGACCTAGTATGAAACAAAATATCACATAAAGCATGTTAAAATAATATGAAAAATAATGTCAAACATATATAAAAAATATTAAATTTCATAAAGCTCATTAAGATGAATCTATCAACCTTTGTTTAATCTCGATTAGACCTTTTTTAAAATTTCATTGAATTATCAAAACAATTAATCTTAAATAAGAACCAATTATTATTTAAATATTAATTAAATTTATATAAAATTTTGTATAAGATAAATTAAAACAATATAATATAATCAAATCAAAATTGTGTAAAGATCACATGAGAGGAGAATTTGTGATATATAGTAGTATATTAAAATGAAAACAAGAAGGTTCAAGAAATGAGATAAATTATGTAGGAAAGTTGCATTCGATGGGGCGTGTGCCATCGAGCATAACATCTTTGATTAAAAAAATTAGGTATAAATTAAAATGTCTTCAAAACCTTAGAATAACTATTGAAAATAAACAACTAAAAAATCATTTAAAAATTTTTCAATGGATAAAGCTCATCAAAACCAATCCAATGATATTTGTTTGGCCTCTATGAGACCTCTTTTAGAATTATTTTGAATTGCAAAACTAATAAGCATAAATAATAACTAATTAATTTTTTAATATTAGGCTAATAAGTAATAAATTTTAAATGATTTAAATTAAAGTAATGAAATATAACCAAATAAAAATATTGTAAAGGCCACATAATAGGAGAATTGGAGTTCACAAATCAATTACGAAAGTTTGATTTGAATATTTTAACAAATATTTAATTTAAGAGAGGTCATCAAGTTGAAATCAATAATATTTGATTTATCCTAAATGGATATCCTATAAAATTTCTATGCATTAACAAAGTATATAAGATAGAATAATAATAAATTATAATTATATTTTACGTAAATAAGTAATAAAATTGAATTGAGATTATTATAACTTTGTAAAATAATAAAATTAAAATAATGTGAAGGTCACATGAAATGAGAATTGGAGTTTCATAGTAATGTATCAAATCAATTTCAAATGTTTGTATCAATTATATAAATTGTATAGGAAAGCTGAATTTCAAGATACTATAGAGATTGAGTGTAATATTTTTAATTATCAAATCAAGCATAAATTGAATTATTATATAAGGCATACCAAAACACCAAAAATAAAAAATATTTAAAAAATAAGGAAGAATACTTAAATAGATTGAGTTTGTCTAGAATCCAAGGTCATTCATTTCATCTTAAATAGATCTTGTTTGGGATTACTATGGACTATAAAAATAAATATGTATAAAAAAATTTATTATATTACTTTTAAAAAATAATAAATATATATTAAAGATAAAATGAGAAAAAATTTAAATATTGCATTATAATCTAATAATTACAAAAACATTAAAGAAAAGAGATAAATTATATTAGAAAGTTGTTTTCCAAGATACTAGAGAAATCAAGTGTAATATGCTCAACCGCCAAATCACATGAATCAAAAAGTTTCAATAAGAACAAAAAATTCTAAAGAATTAAATATTAAAAAATATAAAAATAAATATTTAATGAGATAGTGCACATTAATTTGAATCTACAACATTTGTTTAAACTTGATTAGACATCATTTGTAGTTACTATGAATTACCAAGCTAACTAAATGTAACAAATATTAGAATATTATTTTATTATCAAGTAAACATTTGTTAACCTTTAGATAAGTAAAATTGAAAGAATATAATATAACTAAAACAATATGTTATAAATGCCACTTTGGAGATGATTATAGTCACAAAGTCATAAAACTAAATCAAAGGGAATCATTTGAAGAAGCAATAAGAATTGTATAAGAAAGTTTCTTTTCAAGACATTAATGGGTTGGAGTATAAGATCTTTAATCATTAAATTGTACATATTTAAATCTCCCATAAGACATGCTAGAGACCAAGAAAATTAAATATTTAAAAATATAGTAATGAATATATAATTGGATAGATGTTGTCTAGACATGACCAATAACATTTGTTTTGTGTTGGTCAAATCTTGTTTAGAATTATTGCATATTCACAAAATTAAAAAGGCTCAAATAGTAAAAAAAATCTTATTTTATTATAAAGTAAATATCAAATGAGATAAATTTAAGAACTGTAATATTACCAAATCAAAACAATGTTATGGTCACATAAAAAAAGATTTAAAATTGTATAGAAATATAACCAAATCAAATGAAAACTTTTGAGAAAATAAGATATGTTGTATGTGAAAGTTTTATTTCAAGATACTAAGAAGATTTTATATAACATCCTCAATCATCATAAAAGGTTTGAATTAAAAAATCTCTTAAGACATAGCTAAACCCTTGAAAAATAAATATGTAAAGATATAAAAATTAATACCTAATTTGATGGAGCTTGTGGAAAATGAGTAAAATGTCGATTGCTGCATTTCCATTGAAACATGTTAGGAATAACTATGAATTACAATGTAAATAATTATAAATAATAAAAAAAAATTTATTTCAACTTTATAAATATATTTTATAGAAGAAATGAAAAATGTTCAAGTTTCAATATAATATAACCAAATCAATGCGATGTAAATAAAACATGAGAAGATAATTATATTTTCTTAGAAATTTAAATAAGTTAATGAAAAAGATTTGCAAAATGTATAAACTGTATGAGAAAGTTGCTTTCCAATATACTTAAGAGATCGAGCGCAACATCTTTGAACATCAAATGAGGTAAAAAAAACAAAATGTCTCAAAAAAAGCACAAATCATTGAACATAAAATATTTAAAATATGTAAATATATTTTTAGTTGGGTAGAGGTTATAGAGATATGTCCAACAACATTTGTTTCATTTCAATCAAACCTTTTTTGCAATTATTACTAAGTTATAAAGTAAATAAGTATAAGAAAAATAATTTATTTTTTAATGTTAAGTAACATATAACAAAGATAAAATTAAATAGTTTAAATCAAATTAATATCACAAAATCAAAATGATGTAAATCTCATAGGAGATGAGAATTTGAGTTTCATAGGAATAAACCTAAATCAAAGCAAATCATTTGAAAAAATGAGATAAAAGTTATGAAAAAGCTATATTCCAAGATGCTAAGGAGATCAAATATAACATGGTTAACTGTCAAGTCATATATGAAATGGCATACTCATAAAGCTTTAAAATAATCATAAAATAAAAAAATTGTTATTTTAAGATTAAGTAAATATTAAAGTTAAAATAAGATAAATTTAAATAAAATAATAAATCCAAATTAGAATGATGTAATGATCACATAATGAGAGATTTAGACTTACATAGTAACAAATCAAAGAAACTATTTCAAAATAATGAGATAAATTACACAAAAAAATAACATTCCAAGAAATAAAGGAGATCATTTTTTATGTCTTCAATCATCAAATTAGTTACAAATCAACATAGCTCATTAAGAATTCAAAAACCCTAATAAATAAAATATTTAAAATATAAAAACGATTACTTAATATAGAGCTTATATAAATTAGAGAAACAATATTTATTGTCTCCATCACACATCATTTGAATTTATTATATACTACAAAATAATAAGCATAAAAAATTAAAAAATTTATTATTTTAATATTAATTAAAGTTATGCCAAAGCTTAAATTAAATAAATTAAAATAATACAATATAATTCAATTAAAACGATATAAAAGTCACACGAGAAAATTATATGAAAAAGTTGCACTCAAAGATACTAAAGATAAGTATAACATCCTCAATCGTCAAAAAAGAAAAGAATAAAAATGACTTGTTTATACAAAAACCCCTTGGAAATATAATATTTAGTGAAAATGTAATTGAATAACTAATTAGATTATACAGATCTAGAGGAGTCTAACGACAATTGTGCAATCTTTATGAGACCATATTTGGAATTACTACAAACTAAAAAGTAATAAGAATAAATAAAAATGAAATATTTGTTTAATTTTATCAAAAGTTACAATGAATTTTTAATGAACTAAATTTACTTAATGTAATATATCCAAATCAATGTGATATAAAGTTCACAAGAAGGGGACAACTATAGTTTCATTGTAAAATAACCAAATCAACGAGAAAAGTTTGATAAAATTGCATAAATTATATAGGAAAGTTATATTTCAAGAAACCAAAGAAATCAAGTTTAGCATCCTTGATTATTAAATAAGGTATGAATCTAAATGATATATAAATCATGAAAAAAGTTAAAAAAAATTAAAAATAGAAAAATTGATTTTTATTAGATATTGAGTCTAGTGGCTTTTGTTTCGTCTTGATTGCACCTCGTTTTGAATTACTATGAGTCACCAATTTAAATAAGTATAAATCAAAATAAACTATTATTGTAATATTAACTAAATATATGTCAAAGTTTAATTGCAACAAATTGAAAAAATGTAATAAAATTGACTCAGCAAAAACGTTTAAGTGATAAATTATGTTACAGAGTTTCATTGAAAAGGATTAGTAGATTGGCTATAACATTCTCGATCATCAAGTCATTTTTGATTAAAAATGTCTACAAAAGAATTCTAAGACTCTAAAAAATAATATATTTAAAAATAAATAAATAAATTTCTAAATAAATTGAGTTCATCGAGTTGAGTTTAATGACATTTGTTTTGTCTATATCATATCTCATTTAGAATTGCTATGAATCATCAAAGAAATACTCTTAAATAATGTTAAATTATTATTTTATTTTGAAGAAAATATATTTTAAAGCTTAAATTAGAAACATTGAATTAATGTAAGGAAACTAAATCAAAGCGATGTAATTGCTACATGAGAGAGGAATAAAAGTTTCAAGTAATTAAAGCAAATCTAAGTGAAAATTTTGACAAAATTGGATAAATTGTATAGGATATTAATATTCCAAGATTTTATGTAGATCAACCATAATATTCTCTATCATCGAGATGAGTCAATTGATGTTAGTTTCATCTCGATCAGTCATCGTTTAGAATTATAAGAAATTATAAGAAATTACTAAATCAACAAGAAAAAATAAAAAAATTATTTTTTTTAATATTAATATATATATATATATATATATATATATATATATATATATATATATATATATATATATATAAATCTTAACTAAATTAAATTGAAAACTTGTAGTAAAATGGACTCAAAGCAAAAAATTTGAAAGGAAGTGCTATATTGTTTTAAAAAGATGCATTCCAAAATAATAAGCAGATTGAAGTTAATATTGTCGACCATTAAATCATGTATGATTCAAAATTCCTAGTAACGTATTTAAAAATCTAGAAAATAATATATTTAGAAATAAATGAATAAAATGTTAATTAGATTAAGCTCATTGACATTACTTCATTGATATTTGTTTTGTCCATCATAGCTAGTTTGAAATTACTAAAAATAACTAAAATAAATAAGCAAAAAATAATGAAAAATTATTATTTATTATCAACTAAATATATTTTAAAGCTTGAATGAGGTACAGGTACATTCATGTAATAATAGAAAACCAAATCAATGTGATGGGTCACAAAAGGGAAGAATTTAAGTTTCAAGTATTATAGCCAAATCAAAGTGAAAGATTTGACAAAATGAGCTAACGTTTATGGTATACTAACATTCCAAGGTGCTAAGGTGATCAACAATAGCATGCTCAATCATCGAGATGAGTTCAACAATATTTTTTCCATCGCGATCAGACCTCGTTTAAAATTACAACGAATTACAAAACAACTAAGCAAAGCTAAAAAATTATTATTTTAATATTAAGTGAATATATATATTAAGTCTTTAATGTGAGAAATTGAAATAATTTAGAAATAACCAACTCAAAAAAACTTTGAAGAGATGAGATAAATTTTATTATAAAGTTACATTTTAATATACTATATAGATTTAGTGTAGTATTCATAATTATAAAATTAAGCATGGATCAAAATACCTCACAAAATATTCCCAATATTAATTATTTACAAAAAGAAAAAATATTTATTTACAATGAACTCTTTGAGAGGAGTCTAATGACATTTCTTTTTTCTCAATCGAATTAGTTCAAAATTACAAATGAATCACAAAATTAAATATGCTTAAATAATGTTAAATTATTATTTTATCACTAAGTAAATATATATTGAAGCTAAATAAGATAAATTGAAGTAATATAAATGACTAAATCAAAGCAATGTTACTATCACATAAGTGAAGAATTTGAAACTCAAGTAACATTACAAAATCAAAGAAAAAACTTTAAAGAAGTATAACATATTTTGTGGGATAATGACATTACAAGGCACTAACGTGATCAACTATAGCATCCTCAATAACTAAATTAGGTGTGAATAAAAAGTTATTGTAAAACATGCCGAAATCATAAAAAATAAAATGTTTAAAAAACAGAAATCAATGTTTAATTTCATAGAGCTCATCAAGACAAGTCTAATGAAATTAGTTTTATACTATTTGGACCTCTATTATGAAAAACTAATGTAAATAAATATAAATAATAACAAATTATTATTTTAATATTAAGCAAATATGTGTTAAACCTAAAATTAGATAAATTTAAATAATTCCTTATAACCAAATAAAAGTGATTTAAAGCTCACATGTGATAAGAATTAGATTTTTAGTAAAGTATAGCCAAATAAATGGAAAAGTTAAAGAATCGAGACAAATCAAACTTGAAAGTTGCATCATAAGACACTAAGTAGATCGAGATAATATACTCAATCATCAATAAGGTAATAATTGTAATATCTCAAAAAACTTTCTAAGATCATGAAAAGTATTTCATAAAATAAAAATTGATATTTAATTTGATTGAGCCTACCAAGATTTATTGAATGACATTTATTTCATCTCAATCGGACCTCATCTAGTATAGATACAAGTTAACAAAATGAATAAGTGAAACTAATATTAAATTATTAATTAAATATTAAGAAAATATATATTACGTTTCAAATAAAATAATTTGAATAAATTTATTGTATTCAAATCATAGTGATGTAATGTCACATAAGAAAAGATTTTGAGCTACAAAGGAGTATAACCACATGAAAGTGAAAAATTATAAGAAATAAGATGTGTTTACTTAAAATAACTTCAAAAACATTACAAAGACTATCACAAATAAAATATTTAAATTATAAATTTAATATTAAGTAAATTTGTATTAAAATTAAAATGAGCAAAAAAAGTAATACAATATAAACAAATTAATCTAATGTAAGGGCTGTAACAATGAAGATTTAAAATTGCATACTAATGTATCCAAATCAAAACACAAACATTTAATAAATGATATAACTAGTATAGGAAAGTTGCACTTTAAGATACTAAATAGATCAATTGTAACATCCTCGATCATCAAATAAATTACAAATTAAAATCACTTGTAGTGTCATCAAAGCCATAAAAATATAATAAAAATTAAATTATGAATTTTTAATTAGATAGAGCTTACCTTAATATATCCATTAATATTTGTTTTATTAACACAAGTCCTCATTTGGAATTACTTTAAATTATCAAATTATGCATAAATAATAATCAATTATTATTTTAATTTTAAATAAAAATTTATTAAAGTTGAAATGAGATATAATGAAGCAAAGTATAAATACCAAATCAAAGTAAAGCAAAGGCTACATGAGAATAGACTTGTAGTAGAACATAACCATCTCAAAAAAATTTAAAGTTCACATAAGATGAAACTAACATTTAAAAAATCATATGGCCAAATTAAAGCTAATAATTTAAAGAAATGTGATAAATTTTATATATTGTTGCAATCTAAGATCCACAGATATTGAGTGTAATATCCTTAATCATCAAATCAGATATGAACAAAAATATCTTAAAAACCATGCCAAATAATAGAAATTAAAATATTTAAGAATATAAACATAAATAATTAAATTGATAGAACTAGTTGAAATAAGTAAATGAGATTTGTTTTAGCTCCATTAGACATTTCTTTGAGTAACAATGAATTACAAAGCAAATGGGCATAAAATATATTAAATTATTATTTTAATATTAAGTAAATATACATTGAACAAGAAGTGGAATGACTTGAAGCATTATAATATAATTAAACAAAAGTGATTAAAGGTCATATAAGAGGAGAATTAGAAACTTACTGATATATAACCAAAAATAAGACAAAACTTCAAAGAAACAAGATAAATTATTAGAGAATGCAATAATTTATGACATTAAAATGATTGGGTATAACATCCTTGATTGCCAAATTAGTTACACATTAACATGGCACATAAATAATGCTAAAACTTAAGAAAATAAAATATTTCTAGTGATAAAAAATTATTATTTAATTAGATAAAGCTTATTGAGGTAACTATAATAACATTTGTTTCATCTTGATTGAACCTCATTTAGAATAACAAAAACTTATTCAATTAAATAAGCATAAATAATAAGAAATTATTTTAATATTAAGTAAATTTATATGAAAATAAAAAAGAGCAAAATAAGAAATAATATAATATAAACAAATTAAAACATAAACAGTAATGCATAATATTTGGAGTTAAATAGTAATGCATCCAAATCAAAACATAAACACTTAATAAATTAGATAAGCTATATAGGAAGGTTATATTGCAAGATATTTGAGAGATTGATTATAATATCCTCAATTATCAAACAAAACTACAAATAAAATCTCTTTTAAAGCCACAAAGGCCCTAAAATTTAGAATATTTAGAAAAATATAAGAATGATTTTTTAATTAGATAAAGCTTACCTAGACAAGTTCAATATTTATTTTATCAACTTTGGAAGTCATTTTTAATTACTAGAAACTACTAAATTATGTATGAAAATAATAAAATATTATTTTGATAATAAATAAATACATATTAAAGATAAAATCAGATATATTGAAGCAATAATATAAAATCAATGTGAATTAAAGGGCACATAAGAGGAGAATTATAGTTTCTTGGTAAAATATCCAAATCAAATAAAAATAGAGAGAAATGAGATAAATTATTTATGAAATTTGCCTTCCAGGATGCTAAAGAGTTCGAGTATGAAAACCTCGATCATCAAATCATGAATAAATAGAAACATCTAATAAAGCATACAAAAAGCCATAGTTAAATTAAATATTTGAAAACATGAAAATGAATAAATTTTTATAGAGCTAATTGTAATAATGCCAACGACATTTTTTTAATCTTGATCAAACCTAATTCATTATTACCACCAAAGTACATATAATAAATATTAATAAATTATTATTTTTATTTAAGTAAACATATATTAAAACTAGAAAGAGTTTAATTTAAGTGATGTAACATTACCAAATCAAAGTAATTTAAATGTTCCACAAGGGTATATTTAGAGTTTTATAGTAATATAACCAAATCAAAGTGAGAATTTTAGGGAATGTGATAAACTATATGGAAAAGGTACTTTAAGAGATATTAAGGATATCAACTATAACATTGTCAATAATTAGGTCAGGTGTGAATCAAAGTTCTCCTTAAATAGTGCCAAAACATTAGAAAATAAATTTTTAAAAATATAAAATAAATATTTAATTATATAGTGTTTGATGTGATGAGTTTAATGGAATTAGCTTTGTCTTCATTTGTCCTTGTTTAGAATTACTTCAAATTATTGAAGTAAGCACAAATAAAAATAGTTTATTATTTTAATATTATGTAAATATATATTAAAACTAAAATATGACTAATTAAATTAATATAATATTATAATATCAAAGTAGTATTAAAGATTACATAAGAAGAGATTTAAAGTTATGTGGTAATATAAGTGAATAATTATGAAACTTTTGAAGAAATAAGATAAATTATACATGAAAGTTGTATTCCAATGTACCAAAGAGATAGAGTCTAACATCCTCGATAGCCAAATTAAGTACATATTGAAATATTTGTTAAAGCATGCAAAGTCTTAGAAAATAATATATTTAAAAAATATAAAATGAATGTATAATTAGATAGAACTTATGAGCATGAGTCCAATGATTTTTCTTTCATCCTGGTTGGACCACATTTGAAGTTACTATTAATTGTTAGAGTAAAAAAGGAGAATTAATAACAAATTAACATTTTAATATTATGTAAATAAATGAAAGCCAAAATAAGATAAATTAAAGTAATTTATTTCAACCAAATTAAAGGGATGTAATAGTTACATGAAAAGAGAATGAGTGTTTCATTGTATTATAACCAAATTAAACTGAACATTTGAAGAAATGAGATTAATTTCATTGAATGGTTGAATTTTATAGTAGTTAAATCTGGTACAATTAAAATGCCTTATAAATCATACAAACTTATTGAAAATAAAACATTTTAAATGATAAAAAAAATAAATATTTAATAACATATAGCTAGTCAACATGAGTCCGACAACATTGTTTTGTCTTAATCAGATCCTATAAGAAATTACTAAAGATAATAAGCATAAATAATAAAAAATATTTTTTAATATTAAGAAAATACATTTGAAAGTTAAAATGAAATAAATTAAAGAAATATAATATGTCAAAATAAAAGCAAAGTAAATGCAAGAAGAAAGAAGAACTAAGTTTTTAAAGTAATATAACCAAATGAAAGAGAAACATTTTAATAAATGTGATAAATCATGCAAGAAAATTACATTCAAATGTACTAATTAAATCGAGTGTAACATCTTCAGTTATCAAATTTAATATGAATAAAAATGACTCATAAAACATGAAAAAATTCTTTTAAAATAGGTTATTTAAAAAATATTAAAAATATAATTGGATAGACCAAGTTAAAACAAATCCTATGTTGTTCATATTCTCTCAATAAGACAACTTTTTGAATTACTACAAAATACTAAAGATAAACAATAAACGATAATAAAATAATATTTTAAAATCAAATAAATATATTTTAAAGCAAAGTAAGAAAATTTAAAGAATTATAATATATCCAAATCATGATGATGTAAAGGTCACATAAGGTGAGAATTAGAGTTACATAGCAATATAACCTATTCAAAAAAATCTGAAAAAATGACATAAATTTTACGAGAAAATTTTATTCAAAGATACTAAAAATGATCGATTATGACATCGCTTATCATCAAGTCAAGTAAGAATTAAAACACATCATAAAGCATCAAAAAAATCTTTAAAGTATGACTTCTAAAAATATAAAAATGAATATTTAATTGAATAGAGCACATCAACATAAGTTTGTTTTGTCTGAATCTAAGCTCATTTAGAATTGCTACAAATTACCAAAGCTTTAAGAATGTCACATGAGGTGGGACTTGTAATGACATTGAATTGTAGCCAAATAAAAAAACATTTTAAAAATTTTTCAAATTGTATACGAGTGTTAATATCTAAGATACTTTAGAGATCAAGAGTAACATAATTAGCAAAATTAGGAACAAATCAAAATATCTTTTAATGTGTACAAAAGTCATTGAAAATAAAATATTTAAAAATATAAAAATGAATATCTTATTGAATAGAGCTCAGCAAGGTAGGACTAAGGAAGTTTGCTTCATCTCGATCGAACCTAATTTTGAGTAATAAAAGATTATAAAAATAAATAATCATAAATAACAAAAACATATTATTTTAATATTAAGTTAACATATATTAAAACTAATAGAAGATAAACTGAAGTAATGTAATATACATAAATCAAGAAAAAAGTCACACAAGATGAAATTAGAGTTTCATAGTAATATAATAAAATTTCAATAAATGATATAAATTGTACGATAAAGATGCATTCAAAACTATAAATGAGATTTAATGTAACATCTTCAATCATAAAAGAAGGTATAAATTAAAATATCTCGTAATATGTGCCAAAACACAGTCAAGTAAAATATTTGAAAACATAAGCTATGAGTATGCAATTGGAAGGAGCTCATTGAGACAAGTCAAATGGCTATTTGTTTGCTCATTAGACCTTGTTTGGAATTACTATTAATTATCAAAGCAAACAAGCATAAATAATGATAAAATATTATTTAAATATTGTGTAAATAATTGGTTAACCTAAAATGAGTTAAGTTCCTGAAATATAATATATCTAAAATAAGATAATGTAAAAGACATATAAGAGGAGATTAAGAGTTATATAGTAATGTAACAAAATTAATGTGAAGAAAGTTGAACAATTAAAACAACTAGTAAACAAAATTTGCATTCTATGATACTAAGGAGATGAAGTATAATATCGTTAGTTATCAAGTACAAATCAAAATCTCTTATAAAGTATGAAAAAACTTTAGAAAATAAAATATGCATAAGTATAAAAAAGAAATTTTAATTGGATAGAGCTTACTTAGATGTGTTCAATAACATTTGTTTAGTCTTAATTAGACATTTTTTAGAATTATTACAAATTATTAAAATAAATAAGAACAAGTGATAATAAATTATAATTTTAATATTGAGTAATTACATAGTAACCTAAAATTAGATAAACATAGGCACTATAGTTTAAGTAGATCAAAGTGATGCAAAGGTTGCACGAGGGAAAAAATAGAGTTTCACAACAATATAACCCAATCAAAGTGAAAACGTTTAACGAGTTAAATTACAAACGAAAGTTACATTCAAAGATACTAATGAGATCAAGTGTGACATCCTTAATCATCAAATGTATGCAAATAAAAATGTCTCATAAAGCATGCCAAAGCTCTACTATAGAAAGGATCCTAAAATATAAAAATGAATTTTTAATTGAATAGAGTTCATTCATATGAGTTAAATAACATTTTTTATCTTGATCGAGCATTGTTTTAAATTATTGTTAATTATGAAAATAAATAAGCATAAATAATAATAAATTATTATTTTAATTTTAAGTAGAGATATATGGAAGTTAAAGTGAGATAAATTAATATAACTTAATTTTAACAAATCAAAATGATGCCAAGGTCACACGACAGGAGACAGAATAATATTATAAAATAAATAAATTGATACCAAAATTTTGAAGAAATTATATAAATTATATAAGAAAGTTGTATTCCAAGATATAGAGGAGATTGAGTGCAACAACCCTGATAGCCAGATAATGTGTAAATCAAAATATCTCGTAAATAGTTTAAAACTACAAAAAAAAATTTGACTTGATCAAACTTCATTTGGAATTATTGTGAATTACAAAAGTAAAATAACATAAATAATAAAAAATATTATTTGAAAATTAAGTACTTATATATTAAATTAAAATAAGATTAATTAGAAGAATGTAACTTAGCCAAATCACAGACATGTAACGGTCACAAGAGAAGAGATCTATAGTTATATAATAAAATAATAAAATCTAAGGATAAAATTTGAAGAAATGAGATTAATTACATAGGAAAGCTACAATGCAAAATACTAAACTGATGAATTATATGAACAAAAAGTTCTCAAAAACAAGCAAAAATAATAAAAAAATCAATTATTTAAATGTAAAAAAAATGATTACTTAATAAGATAAAGCGCATCAAAATGCGTTCAATTAAGATTATTTCATCTCGATCAGAGCTTGTTAAGAATTATTACAAATTGCAAGATTATATATGCATAGATAATAAAAGCTTATTATTTTAAAATGTAGGCAAATATGTATTAAAGTTGAATTGAGATGAAGTGAACCAAAATAATATAACCAAATTTTGAGATACGTGATGGTCACATAAGAGACCAATTAAAGTAACATATTAATATATTCAAATAAAAGGAAGAAATTTTGATAAATGGGATAAATAATATGAGAAGGTTACATTCCAATATACTATGAAGTCAACGTGTTTCATCCTTAACCTCCAAATTAAGCATGAATCAAAATGCCTCATAAAACTTATAACAATTCTAAAAAAATTTAGATACTTAAAAATTAATACATAATTGGATTGAGCTCAATGAGGGCAATCCAATGTCCCTACTTTCATCTCATTTAGATCTTGTTTTTATTACTAAAAATTTCCAAACTTACTAAGAATAAATAATAATAAATTATTATTATAATTTTGACTAAATATATTATAAAACTCAAAATGATAAATAATTTGAAGTAAAATAATAAAATAAAATCAAGGTGATGTAAAAATTACATGAGAGTAGAATTAAAGGATCATAGACATATAATGAAAGCAAAGTAAAATATTTGAAGAAATAGGACAAATTGATTAGGAAAGTTATATTCCAAGATAATAGAGAAATTATGTTTAATTATCTTAAACATCAAATCAAGTAAGAATAGAAATGTCTCATAAAGCTTATCAAATCCCTAAAATATTAAAAATTTCAAAATATAAAAAATAAATATTTCATTTGGTAGAGCTATCAAGACATCTCTGATGACATTTGTTTTGTCTCACTCAGACCACGTTCAAAATTACTATAAATTTCTTAATTACATAAGTATAAATAACACCAAATTTATTTTTAAATATCAAAGAAATTTATATTAAAGTTGTAATAATAAAAATTAAAGCTATAAAATATAACCAAGCAAAAGGCATATAAATATCAGAAGAGGAGAGTTAGAGTTACAAAATAATATAATAAAATTACAATGATTAATTTGAAAAAATGAGAAATTATATGAGGTAGTTTTATTCCAAGAAACTATGGAGATCAAGGGTAACATCCTCATAACATAAGGTATGAATCTAAAAGCTTATAAAATATGAAAGAATTTTGAAGGAAAAGTATTTAAAAATGTAAAATTAAATATTTAATAACAATGAGCTAACTAAGATTAGCTCAACACCATTTGTTTTGCCTCTATCAAACTTCATAAGCAGTTACTTTGAATAACTAAAGCAAATATGCATAAATAGTAAAAAAATATTTTTTTTAATATTAATAAATCAATATTTAAGCTAAAATAAGAAAAATTAGAGCAATGCAAAAAAATCAAATTAGTGATTTATAAATGCCATAGAGGATGAGATTTAGATTTACATAGTAATATATCTAAATTAACATAAAAAATTTGAAGTGAGATAAATTGAATGGGAAAGTTGCATTTTGAGATTCTGAGATATTGAAGAGCAACATCCTTGATCTTCAAATCATGTACAAACATCCCAAATTATAAATCATGTACAAATCAAAACACCTCATAATGTATGCCATGATCTCTAGTAAAACATTTTTGAAATATTAAAATAAATTTCTAATTTCATAAAGCTCATTGAGTTGAGTCCAACGAAATCTATTTCATCTCGATTACACCTTGCCAGGAATTACTATGAATTTAAAAAACTTAATAAATATAAATCAAAATAAGTTATTAATTATATAATAATTAAACAATAATAATACTCAAAAAGTTCAAAAAGAATATAATATAAACAAATCAAAGTCATACAATTGTTACATGTGAAGAGAATTAATGTTTTATAGAAATATTAACAAATGAAAAAAAAGAATCTCGATAAACTGTATAGGAATGCTCTGTTCCAAGATTTCTCCAACAAAGCATTTTTCATCCCAATTAGATACGTTTGGAATTTTTAAAAATCATCAAATCTGAAAAGAATAAATCATAATAAATTATTATTTTTGTTTTAAGTAAATAATAATTAAAGCTAAAATGAGATAAATTGAAGCTATGTAATATAACCAAATCAAAGAGACATAAAGCTCACATGAGAGGAGAGTTTAATTACATAGTAATATAACCAATTCTAAAAAAAAATTGAAAGAAAGAGATGAACTGTTCTAGATATTGTATTCAAAGTACTAAGGAGTTCGAGTGTAACATTTTTTATGATCAAATGAAGCATGAATTTAAATATCTCATAAAGCTTACCAAAATGCTAGAAAAAATGTTCAATTTTGATGGAGCTCCTCAAGACAAATTCGTAAACATCTTTTTCATCTCTGCTAAAACTCATTTAGAATTCTTACAAATTATGAAATTAAATAAGAAAAACTAAAAAATAATATTTTTTCAACATAAAAAAATGTTTATTAAAGTTTAAATTAGATACATTGAAGTAATATAATATTAACAATTAAAAGAAAAATAAAGTTGACATGAAAATAGAATTAGAGTTTCATTAGAATGTAACAAAATCAAATCCAAAAATTTGAGCAAATGAGATAAATTGTGTGGGAAACACTCCTTCCTAGATATTAAGAAGATTGACTATAATATCCTAGATCATGAAACCAAGTATGAACTAAAATTTCTCGTAAAGCATTTCAAAAATATTATTAAATAAAAAATTTGAAAAATATAAAAATATTTATTTAATTTGATAGAACTCATCGAGCTGAGGTCAATGATGTTCAGGATAGGTCCACCACATTTTTCCTCAATGCATTCTATCTAATTAAATATTCATTTTTCCCGTCAAATGTTTTTCATTTCTTTAAAATTTAAAAATTTTAGTTATATTACTACAAAACCCTAATTCTACATTAGTTTATCATTTACATCAGATTGATTTGGTTACATTATATTACTTTAAATTATCTCATTTTAGTTCTAAAATATATTTATTAAATTTTAAAAAAAATAAATTACTATGTTTTACTCTTATTTAATTTTATAATCTCTAGTAATTATAGATGAGGATCCATCTAGATGAAACAGACCTTTTTGTACCCATCTTGACAGTCTCTATACAATTTAATATTAACTTTTATATTTTAAAATTTTTTCTATCATTTTGAGACACTTTATGAGGCACTTTGATTTGCACATGATTTGTTTATTGACAATATTACATTTGATCTCCTTTATATTTTGAATAAATCTTCCTGTCATATATATCTCATTTCTTAAATATTTTCATTTGATTTACTTATATTACTATAATACCCTTGTTTTCCTCACATTTCACCTTTATATCACATTGATTTGGTTATATCAAATTACATTAAATTATATCATTTTAGTTTTCATGTATATTTACTTAATATTAAATAATAATTTATTATTTTATATATTTATATAATTTTATAATTCATAGTAATTCTAGACGAGGTTTGATTAATGAGAAATGAAACCCATTAGACTTATATCAATGAGCTCTTTGTAGTTTAATATTCATATTTTTTATATTTTTAAATATTTATTTCTAGGGTTTTTAAAAGCTTTACTAGACATTTTTTTTCATACCTAACTTGATAAATAATAATGTCACACATAATCTTTTTTGTATCTTAAAAAGAAATTTTCTTATACAATTTACCTAATTTTATAAATGTTTTTGCTTAAATTTTGATATATTTTCATCACACTCTAATTTTCCCATCATTTGATCCTTAAATCTATTACAATTGGTTATTTTATATTACTTCAAATTATCTTATTTTATCATTAATATATATTAACTTTTATTAAAAAAATAATTTATTATTTTTATGGTTATTTACCTTTCTAATTTGCAATAGTTCTAAATAAGGTCCAATAGAGATGAAACAAGAGTCGTTGTACTCTTATTGATGAGCTCTATCTAATTTAATATTCATTATATTATTTATAAATATTTTGTTTTTTGTAGTTTTAACATGTTTTACAAAATTTTTCGATTTGTACAAAGCTTTGACGTTAAAAAATATCACAATCATTCTCCAACGTATATTGCAATGTAACTCACCAGTTTAATTTATCTTATTTCTTCAAATTTCTCGCTTTTTTTGGTTATATAGCTATTTAACACTAAATCTTCTCATATGTGACCACTTCATTTCTTTGATTTGGCTTATTAGGATTTCATAATTATCTCATTTATGCTTTGTTAGCAAGTTACCTAATATTAAAAAAGTTATTAATATTTATTTCTTTTTACATTGGTAATTCACAATAATTCAAAGTGAGGTTTAATCAAGTCAAAATAAATTATGTCAGACTTGTCATGATGTGCTCTATAAAATTTAATATTAATTTTTATAATTTTAAATACTTTTTCTATGGGTTGGCTTATTTTATGAATTATTTTGATTTGTACGTGATTAGACAACCATGGATGTCACACTAGATCTCATTATTATTTTTTATTATAATTTAATCATACAATATATAACATATTTTCAAATATTTTTCTTTGATTTGGTTATATTTTTATGAAACTCTAATTCTCATCTTATGTAATATTTAAATTACTTTGCTTTTATTATAATACATTTCTTCAAATTTTATCATTTCAACTTTAATATATATATATATATATATATATTCTTAATAAAATAACAATTTATGATTATTTAGAGTTATTGGCTTTTGCAGTTCATAATAATTCAATGCAATATTTGATCATGAAGAAACAATACTCCTTAAACTTGTCTCAACAAATTCAACTAATTTAAATAACATTTTAATACTTTTAAACATTTTATTTTTTATTATTTTTACATTCTTTATGATAACTTTTGTTTGTTACCTCATTCCAAGATTGAGGATATTACACTCAATCATTTTGGTATCTGGGATTGTTTCTTTCTTGAAAAATTTATCTCACTTCTACGAATGCTTTTCTTGTATTTGGTTATATTATTATGTAACTCTAAATCTTCTCTTATCATCATCTTCTTCTTCTTCTTCTTCGACTTCCTCTTCTATTTCTTCTTCTTCCTCTTCTTCTTCTTCTCTTCTTCTACTTCTACTTCTTCCCCTTCTTCCTCTCCTTCTTCCACTCCTCCTTCTCCTTCTCCTTCTTCTTCTTCTTCTTCGTCATCATCTTGTTCTTCTTCTTCTTCTTCTTCTTCTTCTTCTTCTTCCTCTTCTTCTTCTTATTTCTACTTCTTCTACTTCTTCTTCTTCTTCTTCTTCAACTACAACAACTTCTTCATCTTCTTCTTATTATTATTATTATTCTTATTCTTAGTTTTCTACTTCTTCTTCTTCTCATTTTTTTCCTTCTCTGACTTCTTCTTGCTCTTCATCATCATCTTCTTCTTCTTCTTCTTGATCTTCTTCTTTTTCTTCATTTTCTTCTGCTCCTCCTTCTTCTTCTTCTTCTTCTTCTTTTGCCTCTTCTTCTTCTTCATCTTCTTAACCTTCTTCTTCTTCTAATTCTCCTTCTTCTCCCTCTACTTCTTCGTCTTCTTCTTTTTCTTCTTCTTCATCTTAATCGTCATCCTCTTTTTCTTTTTCTTCTACTTCTTCTTCTTCTTCTTCTTCATCTTTTTCTTCCTCTTTTTCTTCTTCCTCTTTTTCTTCTTCTTTTTCTTCTTCTTCTTCTTCTTCTTCTTCCACTTCCTCTTCGTTTTCTTCTTAATATTGTTATTATTATTACTATTATTATTATTATTATTATTATTATTATTATTATTATTATTATTATTATCATTATTATTATTATTATTACTTTTGTTATTCTACCTCTCCTTCATATTCATGTTCTTCTTCCTCTTCTTCTTCATCTTCTTGTTGTTCTTCCTCTTCTTCTTCTTCTTCATCTGCTTCTTTTTCTTCTTCTTCTTCTTCCTCTTCTTCTTCATCTTCTTCTTCTTCTTCATCTACTTCTTTTTCTTCTCCTTCCTTTTCTTCTTCTTCTACTTCCTCCTCTTCTTAATTCTCCTCCTCTTCTTCTTCATAACCATCTTCTACTTCTTATTCTTATTATTCTTCTTCTTCTTCTACGACTACTACTAGTAGAACTACTGCTACTTCTTCTTCATCATCGTCTTCTTCTTCTTCGTCTTCGTCTTCCTCTTATTCTTCTTCTTCCTCTTCTAATTCTTTCTTCTTCTTCTTCTTCCTCTTCTAATTCTTTCTTCTTCTTCTTCTTCCTCTTCTTCTTTTTTCTAATTTTCTTCTTCTTCTTCTTATGTTCTTCTTCTTCTTCTTCTTCTTCTTCCTCTTCTTCTTCTTCTACTTTTTCATCTTCTTCTTTCTCTATTTTTTCTGCTTCTTCTTATTTTTGTTCTTCTTCCACTTCTTCCTCTTCTTCTTCTTCGTCTTCTTTTGCCTCTTCTTCTACTCCAACTTCTTCTTCTTCTTCTCCTTCTTCTCCATCATCTTCTTCTTCTTTTTCTTTTTCTTCTTTGTATTTTTCTTCTTCTTGTTCATCTTCTTAGTCTTCTTCTTCTTCTTCTTTTTCTTCTTATTCTTCTTCATCTTTTTCTTCTTCTTCTTCACCTTTTTGTTCATCTTCTTCTTCTTCTTCTCCTTGTTCTTCTTCTTCTTCTACTTCTACTTCTACTTCTTATACTTCTTCTACTTTATCTTGTTCTTCTTCCTCCTCTTTTTCTTCTTCTCCTTCTTCTTCTTCTTCCTCCCCTTCTTCTTGGGTTCTTCTTCTTCCTTTTCTTCTTGTTCTTCTTCTTCTTCTTCTTCTTGTACCTCGTCTTCTTCTTCTTCTACTTCATCTTCTTCCCATTCTTCTTCTTTTTCTCATTCTTCTATTTCTTTTTCTTCTTCTTCTTCTTCTTTTTCTTGTTCTTCTTCTTCTTCTTCTTTGTCCTTTCCTTCTTGTACTTCTTCTTCTTCTTCTTCGTCTTCTTCTTCTTCCCGTTCTTCTCCTTCTTCTTCATCAACTTCTTCTTTTCTTCTTCTTCTTCTTCTTCTTCTTCTTCTCCTTCGTCTTCTTTTTCTTCTTCTTCTTCATCTTCTTCTTCTTCCTCTTCTTCTTTTTCTGCTTCATTATCATCATCTTCTTCTTCTTCTTCTTCACCAACTTCTTCATCTACTTCTTGTTCTACTTTTTCTTCTTCTTGTTCTTCATCTTCTTCTTCTTCTTCTACTTTACTTCTTCTACTTCATCAACTTCTTCTTCTTCATCCTCTTTTTCTTCTTCTTCTTCTTCTTCTTCTTCCTCCTCTTCTTGTTTTGTTCTTTTTCTTCTTCCTTTTCTCCTCTACTTCTTCTTCTACTTCTCCTTATTTTTCTTCTTCTACTACTACTACTACTACTCCATCTTCTTCATCATCTTCTTCTTCTTCTTCCTCGTCTTCTACTTATTATTATTATTTCTTCTTTTCTTTTCCTTCCTTTTCTTGTTCTTCTTCCAGTCTTTCTTCTTCATCTTCTTCTTCTTCTTCTTCTTCTTCTACTACTACTACTTCTTTTTCATGTTCTATTTCTTCTTCTTCTGCTTCTTCTTCTTCCTCTTCTTCTTCTACTCCTTCCTCTTCTTCTCCTTCTTCTTCTTCTTCGTTGTCTTCTTCTTTGCCTTCTTCTTCTTCTTCTTATTCTTCTTCTTCTTCGCTTCGTCTTCTTCCCCTTCTTCTTCATTTTCTTCTTCTTCTTCTTCTTTACCTTTTTGTTCATCATCTTCTTCTTCTTCTTCTCCTTCTTCTTCTTCTTCTTCTACTTCTTCCTCCTCTCTTTCTTCTTCTTCTTCCTCTTTTCTCATTCTACACCTTCTTCTTTTTCTTCTTTGGTTCCTCTTCTTGTTCCTTTTCTTCTTATCCTTATTCTTCTTTTTTTTCCTTTTCTTCGTTTTGTTCTTTGTCTTCTTTTCTTCTTCTTCTTCTTGTTCTTGTTCTTGTTCTTTCTCTTCTTCTACTTCTTATTCTTCTTCATCTTCTTCCTTTTCTTCTTCTTCTTCTTCTTTTTCTTCTTCTCCTTCTTCTTCTTCTCCTCCTTCTTTTGCTTTTCTACTTCTTTTTCTTCTTCTTCTTCTTCTTCGCCTTCCCTCTCCACTTCTTCTTCGTGCTCTTCTTCTTTGTATTCTTCTTCTTCTTCTTCTTCTTCTTCTTCTTCTTCCTATTCGTCTTCTTCTTCCTCTTATTCTTCTACTTCTTCTCGTTCCTCTTCTCCTTCTTCCCCATCTTCCACATCTTTTTCTTCTCCTCCTTCCCTTCATCCTCTTTCTCTTATTCTACTTCTTCTTCTTCTTCATCTTCCTCTTCCTCCTCCCTTTGTTCTTCGCCTTCTTCTTCTTCTTCTTCTTCATTAACATCTTCTCCCTCTACTTAGTCATCTTGTTCATAATCTTCTTCTTCTATTACTACTTTTCTTCTTCTCCTTCCACTTTTTCTTCTTCCACTTCTTCTTCCTCTTCTTCTTTCTCTTCTTCTTTTTCTTCCTCTTCTTCTGCTTCTTCTTCTTCTTCTTCTTACTCTTTCTCTTCTTCTTCTTCATCTTCTTCTTCTTCTCTTTCTCCTTCTTTTTCTTTTTTTCAACTTTTTTTTCTTCTTCTTCTTCATCATCATCATCTTCTTCTTCTTCTTTGCCTTCTCCCTCGTCTTCTTTGTCATGTTCTTCTTCTTTCTATTCTTCTTCTTCCTCCTCGTCTTCTTCCACTACTTTTTCTTCTTCTTGTTCCTCGTCTCCTTCTTCTTCTTCTTTTACAATTCCTCTTCTTCTTCTTTTACAATTCCTCTTCTTCTCCTTCTTTTTCTACTTCTTATTCTTCATCATCTTCTTCCTCCTCTACTTATACTTCTTCTTCTTCTTCTTCCTCCTCCTCTTCTTCTTCTTCTTCTTCTTCTTTGTCTTCTTCTTCTTCTACTTGTTCGCTTTTTTCTTTTTCTACTTCTTCTTCTCCTTCTTCTCCTTCTTTGTCTCCTTCTTCTTCTTCTTCTTCATTTTCTTCTACCCATTCCTCTTTGTCTTTTTCTTCTTCTTCTTTTTCTTCTTCTTCTTCTTCTTCTTCTATATCTTCTTCTTCTTCCTCCTCTTCTTCATCTTCTTCCTCTTCTACTTCTTCCTCTTCTTCTTCTTCTTCTTCTTCTTCTTCTTCTTTCTCTTCTTCTTCTGCTTCTTCATCATCTTCTTCTTCTTCTTCTTCTCCTTCTTCTTCTTTTTCTACTCTTTCTTCTTCTTCTTCTCCTTCTCCTTCTTCTCCTTATTATTCTTCTTCTTCTTCTTCTCCTCCTTCTTCTTCTACTTCTCCTTCTTCTTCTTGTTCTAACTTTTCTTAATCTTCCCCTTCTTCTTTTTCTTCTTCTTTTCTTCTTCTCTACCTTCTTCTTCCCATTCTTTCTTTTCTTCTTCTACTTCTTCTTCTTCCTCTTCTTCTTCTTCTTCTTCTTCTTCTTCTTCTACTTCTACATCTACTACTTCTTCCTCTTCTTTTTCATCATCATCATCTTCTTCTTCTTTTACTACTACTACTACTACTGCTACTTTCTCTTGCTCTTCTTCGTCTTCATCTTCCTCCTTCTTCTTCTTCTATTTCTTCATCTTATTCTAATTCTTATTCTTCTTCTTCTCTTTCTACTTCTTCTTCTTCTTCTTCTTCCTCTTCTTCTTCTTCTTCTTCTTCTTCGTCTTTTCTTCTTCTTCCTCTTCTTCTACTGCTTCTTCTTCTTCTTCTTCTTCTTCTTTCCTTCTACTTCTTATTCTTCTTCTTCTTCTTCTTCTTCTCTTCTTCTTCTTCTTCTTCTAATTGTTCTTCTTCTAGTTCTTCATCTACTTCTTCAGGTTCTTCAACTTCTTCGTGTTATTCTTCTTCTTCTTCTTCTTCTTCTTCATGATCTTCTTTTTCTTCTTTTCTTCAGGTTCTTCAACTTCTTCTTGTTATTCTTCTTCTTCCTCTTCTTCTTCTTCATCTTTTTTTTCTTCTTCTCCTCCTTCCCCTTCCTGTTCTTATTCTTCTTCTTCTTCTTTTACTTCTTTTTCTTCTTATTCCTCTTCTTCTTATTCTTCCTCTTTTTTGTCGACTTCTTCTTCATCCTTCTCTTCTTCTTCTTCTTCAACTACTTCAATTTCTTTTTTCTTTTTCTTCTTCTTCTACCTCTTCATCTTATTGTTCTTCTTCTTCTTCTTCTTCTTCTTTTTCTTCCTCTTCTTCTTCCTCCTCCCCTTCTTTTTTCTTTTTCTTCTTCTTCTTATTCCTCTCCTTTTTCTTTTTATTCTTCTTCTTCTTCTTCTTCTTCTTCTTCATCCTCTTCTTCTTCTACCTCTTCTGCTTCCTATACTTCTACTTTTTCTTGTTGTTGTTCTTCTTCTTTTTCTTAATCTTCTTGTCATTCTTCTATTATATTTTTTACTGCTACTTCTTCTTCTTCTTCTTCTTCCTCTCCTCCTACTCCTCCTTCTTCTTCTTCTCCATCTTCTTCTTCTTCTTCTTCTACTCCTCCTCCTTCTTCATCATCATCTTCTTCTTCTTCTTTTATTTTTTCATCTTCTTCATCTTCTTCTATTTCTTTGTCTTCTGCTTCTTCCTCTTCTTCTTTCCTCTTCTTCTTCTTCTTCTTCTTGTACTTTTTCTTGTTCTCCTTCTTCTCTATCTTCTTCTCCATCTTCTTCTTCTTCATCTTGTTCTCCAACCTCTTGTACTTCTTCTTCTTCTTCTTCTTCCTCCTCTTCTCTTTCCTCTCTTCCTCCTCTTCCTCTTCCTCTTCTTCTTCTTCTTTTATTTCTTCTTCTTCTTCACTTTCTTCCTCTTCTTATTCTTCTTCTTCTACATCTTCTTCTTCATCTTCTTCTTCTTCTCGTTCTTCTTTTTCTCCATCTTCTTCACTTTGTTTCTTTTTCTTCATCTTCTTCTCCTTTCTCTCCTTCTTCCTCCTCTTCTTCTTCTTCTTCCATTTCTTCTTCCTCCCCTTCTTCTCCTACTTCTTCTTCTTCTTCTTCTTCTTCTTCTACTCCTTCTTCTTCTTCTTCTTCTTCTTCTTTTCCATCTATTTCTTCCTTTTCTTCTTCTTCTTCTTCATCTTCATCTTACTATTATTATTATTATTATTATTATTATTTTTCTATTTCTTCCTCTTCTTCTTCTATTTCTTCCTCTTCTTCTTCTTCTACTTCTAATTGTTCTTCTTCTAGTTCTTCATCTACTTCTTCAGGTTCTTCAATTTCTTCTTGTTATTTTTCTTCTTCTTCTTCTTCTTCTTTTTCTTCTTCTCCTCCTTCT
>JAIUJO010001406.1:5000-7500 GCA_023846275.1 Vanilla planifolia
GCGAAGAAGAAGAAGAAGAAAAAGCAGATGAAGAAGAAGAGGAGCAAGAACAAGAAGAAGAGGAAGAAGAAGAAGAGGAAAAATAAGAAGAAGAAGAAGAAATAGAAGAGCTGAAAGAAGAAGAGGAAGAAGAAGAAGAAAAGAAAGGAGAAGAAGATGAGGTAGAAGAAGAAGTAGTAGTAGTAGAAATAGATGAACAAGAAGAAGAAAAAGAAGAAAAAGGTGTAGTAGAAGAAGAAGAAGAGGAGGAGGAAGAAGAAGAAGATAAAGAAGAAGGTGAAGAAGAAGAAGAAGAAAAGGAGGTAGAAGAAGAAGAAGAATAAGAAAAATAAGAAGAAGAAAAAGAGGTGGAAGAAGAAGAAGAAGATAAAGAAGAGGAGGAAGAAGAAGAAGAAAAAGAAGAAGAAGAAGAAGAAGTAGATTTCAAAGTAGTAAAAGAAGAAGGAGAATAATAAGAAATAGAGGAAGAGGAAGAAGAAAAAGGAGAAGAAGAAAAAGATGAAGAAGAAGAAGAGAAGAGGAGGAAGAAGAAAAAGCTATTGAAGAAGAAGAAGTACAAGAAGGGGAAGAAGGAAAAGAAGAAAAAGAGAGGAAGAAGAGGAAGAAGAAGAAGAAGAAGAAGAAGAGGAAGAAGAAGATGAAGGAGAAGAAGAGGAGGAAGAAGAAGAAGAAGAAGATGATGACGAAGACAAAGAAGAAGAAGAAGATGATGAAAAATTAGAAGTAGAAGAAGAAAAAGTAGAACAAGAAGAAGAAGTAGTAGAAGAAGAAGAGGAGGAAGAAGAAGTAGAAGAAGTTGATGAGGAAGGGGAACAAGATGAGGAAAAAGCAGAAGAAGAGGTTGAAGAAGAAGAAGAAGAAGAAGAAGAAAAAGAAGAAGCAAAAGAACAAGATGGAGAAGAATAAGTAGAGGAGGAAGAACAAGAAGAAGAAGTGGTAGAAGAAGAGGAAGAAGTGGTAGAAGAAGAAGAAGATTAAGAAGAAAATGAAGAAGAAGAAGAAGAAGAAGAATTAGAGGAAAAAGAAGAAGAAGATGAGAAGAAGAAGAAGAAGAAGAAGAAGAAGATGATGAAGATAAAGGAGCAGGAGAAGATGAAGAACAACAACAACAATAAGAACAATAAAATTAAGAAGGACAAGAAGATAAAGAAGAAGAAGAAGAAGAAGAAGAAGAAGAAAAGAAGGAAGAAGAAAAGATGGAGAAAAAAGAAAAAGAGGAAGTAGAAGAAGGAAAAGGGGAAGAAGAAGAAGAAGAAGAAGAAGAAAAGGAAGAAGAAGAAGAAGAAGAGGAGCAAGAACAAGAAGAAGAGGAAGAAGAAGAAGAAGAAGAAGAAGAAGAAGAAGAAGAAGAACAAGAACAAGAAGCGAAAGAGGAAGAAGAAGAAGGAGATGAAGAAGATGTAGAACAAAATGAAGAAGACATAGAAGAAGAAGAAGTGGATGAAGAAGAAGAATAAGAAGACAAAGAAGAAGAAGAAGAAGAAGAAGAAAAACATGAAGAAGAAGCAGAAACAATAAGAAGAAGAAGTAAAAGAAGAAGAAGGAGAAAATGAAGAACGAGAAGGAGAAAGTGGAGAAGAAGAAGAAGATGATGATGATGATGATGATGATGATGATGATGAAGAATAAGAAGAAGAAGATGAAGAAGAAGATGCAAAAGAAGTAGAAGAGGAGGATTTGGAACAAGAAGAAGAAGAACATGAAGGAGAAGTAGAGAACAAGAAGTAGTAGTAGAAGAAGAAGAAGAAAAAGAAGAAGAAGAAGAAGAAGAAGAAAAAGAAGAAGATGAAGAGGAAGGGGAAGGAAAAGAAGAAGAAGAAAACCTGTAAGAAATGTAGAAGAGGTAGAGAAGCAAGAAGAAGAGGGGGAAGAAGAAGAAGTGGAAGAAGAAGAACAAGTAGTAGAAGAAGAAGAATAGGTAGACGATGAAGAATTAAAAGAAGTAGAAGAAGAAGAAGAAGAAGGAGAAGAAGAAGAGAAGAAGGAGAAGAAGAAGAAGAAGGAGAAGAAGTAGTAGAAGAAGCAAAAGAGGAAGAAGAAGAAGAAGAAGAAGATGAAGAAAAAGAAAAAGAAGAAGAAGAAAAGAAGTAGAAAAAAGTTGTAGCAAAAAAAAGAAGATGATCAAGAAGAAGAAGTGAAGAAGATGAAGAAGTAGAAGAAAAAGAAGGAGAAGATGATGATGAAGAAGAAGAAGAAGAAAACAAAGATGATGAAGAAAAAGAAGTAGAAAACAAAGAAGAAGAAGAAGAAGAAGAAGAAGAGGAAGAAGAAGAAGTAGAGTTAGAAGAGGAAGAAGAAGAAGTGGAAGAAGAAGAAGAAGAAGAACAAGAAGTACAAGTAGAAGAAGTAGAAGAAGAATAAGAAGTAGAAGAAGAATAAGGAGTAGAAGAAGAAGAAGAAGATGAAGAAATGGTAGAAGAAGAAGAAGAATAAGCGGAAGAAGAAGAGAGGGAAAAGGGGGAAGAAAAGGAACAGTTGGAACAAGAGCAAGAAGAAGATG